>JAPYYQ010002305.1:0-32101 GCA_030522585.1 Anagyrus pseudococci
ACTATATGCCGAGTGGATCTCCACTTTACTAAAAAAAATAGTAATTTTTGTTACATTTTTAACAATTTTTATTATAACACTTTTCTCAGTGTAATTAAGGCGCCGGCTTTTTGTCGCGCTTCAACAGCGTGATTTATCGTATAATTCGACGTTTCGCGTGCGATCTTGTCGTTTTTTTTTTTTTCGTGCCCATATACAGCTAATCGCGAGCTTTTCTCGACCGCGTGCTTTTGCAGCTGGCTCAATTGCAATCGGGCCAAGCGCGATTGTCGCGCGTGACATTGTGATTTTGCAAGCGAAACGCGGCAAACTAACTTTTTCGTTTTTAATCGAATTGAAGAATATTATTCTATTTGCTTTACAAAATGTTGAATCGATTTAGGGGAATCACCATACGAAGATTGAGAAATTCAAACGATTCGATAAAAGAAGCACGTCGCGCTTGTCATTCTTACATCACACAAACAAACACATATGTTTGTCGCGACAAGTGTCATCATAGATCCAAACGTTTGTGTAGAAAAAACAACAAAAAGACTACATCCCCAGCCCAGAGTCTTAGAAGAAGCTCGGACGTTCGCCAACGTTGCTAGCATCGAAATTATCCCGGCTGATCGACTTTCGTCGCGCTGTTACAAACGACGCGTCACTGTGCTCGATACGCCGACTCTATACATACCACCGACACGTGATGATAATCGATCAATGAGCGCAAGTGTGCCTCTCTCTCTCCCGATACATTGTACAACCCCCCCGAAATACACGCGTCTATACATATTGCACGCGCTCTTTAAGCGCAAATCCATTGTTCGCCGTATACAGAGAGGATAAAGAGCCGAGCGTTTGAAGTACATAACATGCTATAAAAAGCGTTACATCGACGCGCTAGTCTCATTTCCTGGATGCGTCTCGCGAAGCCGCCGCGCTAAATCCGCGAATTCGATTATACGAGCGTGTGTGTACGCTCTCAGGCGACGCGTGAAAGAGGCGAAAGAAAAGCCGCGCGCGTTTTACACAGTGTGTGCACACGCGCAGCAGCTCTCTCTCTCGCTTACACACGCGCGGCTCGCGCATGAATACGCACACTTTTACACGGGGACTAGAGGCGCAGCCGTCGCGCGTTTCCGTTCGCGAAAGGAAGGAACGGATAGACGCAATCCTTTGCCTCCCCCTCTACTCTTGCTCTATCGTGTGCAGCGGCAGCAGGCCCCAGCTGCGCGCGCGCTCCACTTTACTCGCTGCAGCAGCATAGCGGAGCGCAGCAGCAAGTATATATTGTATAGGTAGAGACATATAGGGGTCGAGAGAGCGAGCGAGAACAAGAGCGCGCGGGGGAGAGCGAGATGGCGAGCTTTTGAAAATCAGCTGATCCGGACGAGTATACAGTGTGCGCCGGAGTGCGCGGCCGCACGTCGTGTCCGCGAGTGTGTCTCTCGGTGCAGGAGCGGCCCAACACTCTGCGGGCGGTGCGAGCGGAGCTGCTCAGCGGGAGGAGAAGAACACCGTAGCAGAGTACACGCGAGAACAAGAGAAAGAGAGACCGAGGAAGAGCCGGCGCCTGGGAGGAGGCGTGGGCGACGCTTTTGGGAGGACTCCTCTCTCAACACGTCGTCCTTCTCGGGTCAACCAGCTCTACGCGCACAGCCTCTCTCTGCGGCCTGCTCCGAGGCCTGCCTCTCGGAGCCCGAAGTGTGTTACATATATACATACGTGCCGGAGCAAAGTCGCGTGTGTCTCACATGCGTGTGCCCCTTCGTTTCCCCGCCACAGCCTATGCTGCCGCTGCTGCTACTCGTCGTCTGGCCAAGTGCGTATATAACAGAGACAGAGAGCCCAAGCGTTCTCTCGGTTTTCCCCCCCCTGCAGTGTTGTCGCTTTTTGGAGCGCGCCTATATGCTACACCCGAGGCCGTCTGGCTTTGCGCTCGCTAATCTGACGGGTATATTCGCTCGCTCTCCCGCTCTTCTCTGGCTCTCAGCTTATTCCCAATTTTGGCGTAGAGTCACTCCTGCTACTTTTGCCTTCTACATCTGGTAGTCTTGGCATCTTTCTTGCTTGTTTGTTTACAGTCTGTAATAGTGCCTCAAGCGTGTTGGATTGAAATTTCACTTGTCTCGCTGGCCTTCTAGTTTTGCCTTGCGAATGATAATAGGCTTGTTCTTGAACGTTTCCAATTTTCGAATTCAGCTGTTCTACTAAGTCTTTGTTGTTCCAATCTTCTTTTGTTAATTCGATTATTGAAATAGCACACAGTTACAAAATGTTTTAAACGTCTAGATAGTGACTAGTTGTTTACATAACGTTGAACAGTGAAAAACAGTCTTTAAAGTGTTACCAATAATATTTGAATATTCTATAGAAATTGTATTTGATGTATTTAGAATGTAATGTTTAATTTAAAGTAGCTGTGTTGAAATTATATCTATTTTGTAACTGTGTCTAGACATTGACGACCTCTAGTACTAATTTTTATCTGCAAAGGCTGCCAGACCTCAAATTACTTGTTAATTATTGAAGTATGTTTATATTAATTTGTAGAATATTAATTGCCTTATTAAATTCAAACAGGTGCTCAGTTATTTGCAGTTTTGAAAGTCAACAGAAATTAGCAAACGGCATGAAATGGAGGAAGAGCCCACCAATCCATATGAACAGCAGCTTTATGATGTTTTCAAAAGCTGCCTAGTGAAAGGATATAACAGACTGAATAAAGATGGCCTTCTCGATCTCTGTAACAAACTTGAACTGGACAAGAGTCACAGAGAAGCAATATTTGAGTTGCTCAAGGTAGAAGCAACTCAAAAATTTGTTTCGTTCTACGAATTCCGTGATGCCTTTCTCACACTCTTGGATAATTCTCAAGAGACGCCAATCAATGGTTTGGAGAAGGAAGTCAATGGTGAATCAGAAAGTTTGTCCAAAAATATCACAATGTGTACAAGGTATAATCATCAGCCTGAAGAGAGGAAACAGGCAGAGACAATAAATTGTCAGCCTCTGCAAAACGGTACTCTATCCCAATACCTTGTAAAGTAAATCTTACATCATCATTCAAATGATTCATCTTAATGAAAAAAAAATTTTGGTTTCAGATAAAGTTTTTAAGCATCAAAGATTGCAGGAAACTTGGACAAATCAAAACAAGGTCTCTATAGATGATGTAAATAGTTTTTTAAATAGAAATTTTGGCCTCTCCAAACAAGTAATTTAATTTTTAACTAAATTTTAAACTCTACACAAAAGAAGCTAAAACTAATTTCATTATTTTATGTGCAGGCCATCCAGGTTATTTTTGAAAAGCTTGACATGGACTGCGATGGCTTGATAAGTTTAAATGAGTTTTTGAATTTCTTTCAAAGTGCTAATAAACTTCAGGAGCAATCCAATGTCAGTTGGTCCTCACAGTTACAAAGAGATCATACAAAGTCTGAAAGCTGTAAGGATTTTGTTCATCATCAAAACGGGTAAAATTCTATTTTTAATTTGACAAAGTATCTGTACAAATTGCTGTGCAAAATTCAACAGAAAATTTTGTTTGTTCCAACAGTACCGTTTTGAGAAGTGCCATTATTGAATCATGGGAAGTGGCAGGAATATCAGAAGCTAACGTCTTGCTGCTTGACTTAGGTTTTGACGGACCTACAATTAATCTTATCGACTTATCAAATGCCTTATCGTCCGAGCTTAAGCTTCATCGCGACGCATCTCATTCCGGAGGTGCAAATGAATACGTGCGTCTATTAAAAGGAGCGTTAATTCTTTATCAAGAGGAAGTTAGGAATCTAAGGTAAAGGCAAACGGTATTTATTTCCAATACCCTCTAAAATCGCTATAATAATCGTAGTATCAGTCCGCTTATCTGCTCGCAAAGAATTAAAGCAGCTGCTACGACAGTCCATTAATCACTGCCGAAAGCCCAATGCTCTCTGCGCTCACTAACCGAGAGCGTAAACAAAGCGGCGTAAAAGCGATCACTTCTCATTAAACGCCGCGTTGCCCGCACATTTCGTTCGCAGCTCATCGATGGAGCACCTGCGCTGCGAGCGCGACAAGCTGCGCGCCGACATCAACGAGGCCAACGAGCGCGCCCACTTGTTCGCCCAGGAGATGGACGATCAGCAAACCAAACTGGAGCGTGAGCGCGAGGAGCAGCTCCGGCAGTTGGAGCTGAGGCACGGGGAGGTACTGCGCGGCATCGACGAGCAGCAGCAGCTGGAACGCGAGCGCACGGCCGCTGCACTGAAATCCGTCGAGGGCCAGCTGCGCAATTCTCAGCTGGAGGAGCAGCGGCTCCGCGTCAAGCTCGGCGACGTTCTCAAGAGCCTGCGGATACTCGAGGCCGAGAACCTCGCCCAGGCCGAGACTGTGCAGCGGCTCGAGACCACCAATGGCCAGCTCAGTCTCCAAGTGCGCGAACTCGCGAGCGCGCGACAACAGGTCAGTCGTGTTCCTCTTGCGCGAGGTTTGTCTCTTTCTTATCGTCGAATAGATTACGATTCCCCTGATGTCTTGCGCAATGTTTGCCAGCACCTTTCAAGTGTAATCCCACGCGTATATATCAGATACACGTAATGAAATGTACACGCGTCTTTCTCCGAATCTTTTGTTTGTTTTGAATCTATATAAGCTATAGATAGCGATAGAAAGTAAAGGTGTTCAAATATCGGCCGGTGCAATTATTCATTAGGCTAAAATTAAATTCGACCGTACGATTTATCGAAAGTCATGTCGAGTCTCTCGTTTTGTGAAATTCAATGCCGCGTTGCGTTACTAAAGCATTACCATGGCAAAAATTAATATTGTGCAGCATCAGCACGTCTTCGCGCGCAGATACTTCGTTATACAGTTCTCGAGTCGTTTTAATCGTAGTGCAAACTGCTCGATTGGTCGAGTGAATTTTAAGTGGTTCGCTAATTTTTGAAAAAAAGTTTTCAGTTTCGTTGAATTAAAAAGAAAAAAAAGGATGAAAACAAAAAATTGTTCATAAAGTACAATAGGCGCAATTGCGACGAGCAATAGTTAACTTAATATTCAAAACAATCAAAATTCATCTCTAAATATCCAAGTAAGTCTAAGCGAAATGAAAACGAAATATGAAACTCGACTCGAAGTCATAGGCGGAGTAACGCCCGGAATAGCCAGGGGGGCTACTTGTTCTATTCGGGGTAACCGAAAGGGCCATTAAGACTTGTTTTATACGCCACTCGTCGTCGTTTATTCGTCCGTATAATGCTCCCGGAAAGCTCCTCTCGAATCTCGCGTGTCACTCTCTCTCGTATTTTCCCATCCGCCCTTCTCTAATCTCCAAAATTTGCAACTCTCACAGGTGGACAGTTTCGAGTCGAAGGAGCAGGAACAGGTCACGGAGTTGTCGGGGCACATAAAGGAGCTCCAGACCGAGCTGAAACTCCTGCGCGATCATAACGACGAGCTCACCTCCGAGCTGGAGATGCTCAAGCATCGCGATAGCGACGCAAAGAGTGTCGTATCAAGTGCCGACCTCAGATCCACGATGTCCGACGAAAATGACGGTGAGTTACTTTTTGCGAATTCGCTTGCAGATCTATCGCGAGCTGCGATTGCCCGATAGACACATTCCGCTCCAATTTCCACGCGCATGCGACGAGAAGCCGGTAAACTTGAATTTTCCTTTTAATCTCGTTAGGCCTGACGAGCGTGCCGAGTGACACGGAAGACGAGGAGAAACAACAGCAGCAGCAGCAGCCTTCCAAGGCCAGTAAGACGACGGCGTCGACGAAGGTGACAGCTACGTCGACAACGACGACCCCGCCGATGACGACGCGAAGCGTTACCCACGATCCCGGCAGCCCGAACAAGCTCAGCGACATTATCGAGGAGTTCCGGGAGTTTCTCACGCGGGCGAAGCTCTGCGCCGATTGCCTAGCTCTGCGCACCGAGGTGTCCTCGCTCATTAGCGAATTGGAATTGTATCAGTCGAGCGTGCCTTCGCCAAAAGCGACCCACGCGGCCACGGCTCTTGGTAAGCGGCGGAAGCACATGAAGAATCTCGCCAATGAATTAGGTACGTGTCCCCGACGGCTCTGGCTTTATTGGAAAAAAAAAAAGTTTTTTTTCTCTGCTAAATATAGACTTCTTTGTTCTCTTTATGTATAGAAGCTGAGAGTAACGGGCACTCGAGAGACTGTTGTGATTTCAAAAGCGAAAAGCTCAAGTATTGCAAGAGAATTTCGAGTAGCGCCGGTACAATACACGACTTGGAAAACAGTATTGATCATTTGGACGTGAAGCTGATAGAGAAGAAATTGTTGGGCTTAGACGATGGCTCGACGTGCGAGAAGAGCGAGGGAAATAATAATCACATCGGCGAAACGAACAATGATTTGGAGAGTGAGAAGAAAAGCGATGACAATGCGGATGAGCGAAATGAAGAGGAGCTGAGGCATGCCGCGGAAAAAAAGCAGCTGCTCGATAGGTATGCGATATTAAAGTTGGATAATTGTTACTTTTTGGGCTTCGTACATCCAAACTTTATTTAACATTTTGTTCACAGGTGCGTAGAGCTGGAAAAGAGCTTGGATTTGTTGAGAAGTGAGTACGACCAGTGCGAAGATTACTGGGCTGGCAAACTCGACGAGGAGCGTCAGTTATTCGAGCAAGAGTTAAAAATCAATGATGAGAAACTAACAGAGCTGTTGGTAAAGATGACAGAGTACGAGGAGCAATTCTCGAGTGACAAGCGCGACGGGAGACTATCGCCAATTGAGGAGCGAGCAATGCTCGAACAACAATACACAATGCTCGAGGAAGAGTTTGATCGTTTTCGAATCGAAGCTCAGGAAGAGCTAGCCCGCCGCGAGGCCGAGATCGAGGAACTCCGCGCTAAATTAGAAGCAAGCGGTGAGCAACGACGACGCGAATCTCTTATAGACAACGCCGTGCAATTCCCTGACGAATCGATGCGCAATGCTTATCCACACTTGTACAGTGCACTCTGCCCGACGTCTAGTGGCTCAGTCGAGAGCACTAATAAATCCGACGCGTCGACATCCACCGCATTCAAACTTGAAGATGATCCACAATGCTCACAGGTATGTATCATGTGAATTCAGGGCCTTTAAGAAGTCTTAGTGAAGTGGTTGTAAAATTTAATGAAACATTAAATTTATATCATTGCAGTGTCATAAGCCAATTCAAAGTAGCTGCGACTGCCAAGCGAGTAATCAGCAACAGTTGGCACAACAGCAACAGCAGTCGCAACAGCAATCACAACTACCTCAAAGGGAGCACAAGTCACGACGCTCGGGTGATGGTAAAAATCGACATCATCACCATTATTATCAAAAAAGGCCAGATATGGATTACGAGCTTATGAGCCTTGCAAAGCAGAAAGATAAGCTCAAGCAGGAGATCATGAGGTTGCAAAGCATTAGGACTATGAGTGCTAATCATATTTATCCTTATGCTGGGCCTGCCGAACAAAACGTAGTCTCGAATCTCTACGCCAAGCTCTATGCCCAAGAACAGAAGCATAAGTATTTGCAGTTTCTCCTTACCAATCAACAGAAGGAGAACAAACGGATTGTACAAAGTTAGTAACTTTTTGATGTAACCACAAGTAATGTTATTAAGTATTCATTACATAATTTTTGTTATTAATTTTTTAAGGTATGTGGCATCAGCACGTCATGGAAACGACAGATTTACGACATGCTATTAAGGTTACTGAAGAAAAACTTAAACAACAAGTGAAAATAAATAAAGAACAGGTATTAAAAACATTAATGCGCAAAAATATTAAACTTGAGTAATTTATAACGATTTATGAATGATTAATGTTGACTTTACTATTGAACAACCGTTTAATATTTTTAGAGCGAAAAACTGATGACAGCAGACGTGTTGAGCAAGGAATTATTCGTCGAGAACGCCAAATTGTCAGAAACGATGAAGACCTTGCAACAGCACTGCCAGATTCTGACGCAAAATCGCATCGAGTCAACTACGTAATGCTAATCAAGAAGAATCCTATGCAACAGTGTATTGATGTATGTACAGTAGAGCGTTAACATTATAGAATTCAAGAATCGGATTGATTTAGAGGTACTTAGAAACTGAAAAAAATATTTAATAATTCGGTAATTGAAACTTAAAATATATATATTCGATGATTCGTGCAAAGTTTCAAAGAAAATGTATTCAAAATGACAAGTAGGTGTATTAATGTAAATTTATTCCGAAAGGCAGTAAAGACATTTCCATTATAAATGAAGATTCCTTAAAAAGTTCGGTTCCAGCAATACGTGAATATTTATACTATTCATTTGTAATATAAATAATTTATACGAAAATATGTCCATATGTTCGTTTGCGAACGAACATGAGTTGCCTTACTAGTTTAATTTATCATACACACATTGTAAATAGAAAAATAATTTAAATTTTGAAGAAGAGCTTATGAAATGTATTAAACGTAAATCTGAAATGCGTCTTTAAGATGATCTAACTATTCACTTTAATAATAATATAAATAATAATTCAATTTAATTGCAATATTTCTATGTGTGAATAATATTTTAATACAATTAATTTTTCTTTGAATAATTTTTATATAATATATTGTAAGTGCTTATTTTAGCACAGTAATTTAATAAAAAAGAAAAACGTTGTATTAGAATTATCAAAATAATACAAGTATCCTAAAAGTTCGCAAGTTTTAGATTTAATAATTTAAAATTAAAATTAATGGAATCATTTTGTAGGTGTCTTTGTTATTTTAAAATAATTTTTGTTACAATCAATGTCGTTTTATAAAATTTCTAAATTAATTTTATACATGCCATTATTAATTCGTATAATGTATCAAAATGACATTTTAGCATAGGCCTACATAATTTAAGAAATCACTTTTTTTTTAAATCATTTTTCTTTAGTACCTAAAATTTATTGAAGTAAATTATATTTTTGTATCTACACTTAAAGCATAAAATCACTAGTCAACCTGGTTCAGAGCATATAAGCTTTATTTTACAATAACAAAGTTCACCTGTGTTTTGAAAACACGGCACTAGCGCAAAACATATTTATAGTCCACAGCTGTGATATATATACGATAACGCGTGCTTTACAACTAGTGCTAGTACACTAATTATTTCATTGCGAGTCTAACTAAAAACTGTCATTGAAAATGTACATGGATAAGCCACCTAATGATGATTCGCAACCAATATCAATGATATTATCTACATCTAATCTTATTTATACACTTGATTTTTGGATATTTTTATGTATTTCAAAGAAGCCTGTGCTTTAACTGTACCTTAGCGTAAATTTTCCTTAGTTCAACATTAGAAAAGATAGCATAAGTTTTTGAGTGCGAATCACAAAGAATATCAAGAGTGCATTACACCGAGTGGAAATATATTTGTAATTGTAAAAACAAGAAAAGAGAATAGTATAGAAAAGCGGTTGAATACAGATACATTATCAACACACAATGAATATAATTTCTTAAAAGAATTGTAACAGAAATATTTATTGTGAACGATTATTATACATAAAATTAAACTTTTTTTTTGTAAAAAGTTAGCTTGAGTTGAAAAAAAAATTATTAAAATAAAGTTAATGTTGATGAACCATTGCCTCTTACATTTATTTCCCTATGCATTCAATTTTTTAATCGAGTACTCATTGTAATCGAACAATTAACAAAGTTTAAATCTCCCCTTGCAATACCGCCATTTAATATTAATTTTACAAGGGGTAAGGTTAGACTAAACCCGATCCAAAATCTAACCCCCGATAAGACAACAAAAACAGTTAGTGTATATTTTTCAAACGCACCGACTCAACGTCTCGACGTAAACAGTATTAAAACTGCTCCGTTTTCGGCCTAAGCACAAGCTCGAGTATAATCATCACGACATTCGTCACGGAATCGTGACTTGTGAGAGTGAGTCAGCCGGGGGGGGACTGCCCTCGCACAAAAGCTCCCCACCCCCTTCTTTTAAGGGAGATGTAGGAATTATCGAGATGATCGATTTCGAAGCAGTGATTCACGCTGGCCTACAAATGTCAATAATGCCGAGTGGTCCTTTTGACCATGGGGATGCGTGATATCATGCGATAAGCGGACGACGCCGGTTACTAGGGGCCTTATGCGGCCTCCTCGTTTCGGAGCTATGTGATATACGTAAATACGCGCAACGGTCGTGCATTTCGGCAGACCACACGCCGGCATTGTCATGGCACAATCATCCTCGGTCGGGGGTACCTCCTCCCGGAGACATCTCAGGGATCACGATGCCAGCTCGCCAGGTTCAAACCGCTACGCGGACGCTGACTGGGAAAGCAGGGAGGTTAGCGAAATTTGTTTATGTTTTTTATTATTACGTTTTTCTTTTGTTTCTAGTTCTATTTTTTTTTTAACACTTGTGCGTTTGATAAAAATTGCCAGGGTAGTGTCGTTTTTTTCTCATTTCACGTAAAGTTCATACGTATTTGTGTTGATTTTTTTCATGAATCATTATTTAGTTATTTCAATAATACTTCAAAATTTAGGCAATGCTACACAAAGAACTGGAAGAGGTCAAAGCTAGAGCAGCACAAATGGAGAAGACAATGCGATGGTGGTCAGATTGTACTGCCAACTGGAGAGAAAAGTGGTGTGAGGTTCGCGATGAAAGAAACAAGATAAAAAAAGAGACAAAGGGGTTAAAAAACAGATTGGAAGCTGCTATGAAGGATTTGAATTCGTATAAAATGGAATCACAGGAATTGAAGATACAAAATGCACAACTCAAAAAGGAAATGGAAAAAATTCATACGGTTTTACTCCAGCATGATGGACAATTTGATGAATTATTGACAACTTTGGAGTTGGAGTCTAAATCAAAAAATTCTACATGTGTAGATCAATTGATTGACATGTGTAATGATAAAGACCCAACAGAAAATCTAATACCTGTTTTAATAAGAAAAGAACGTGATAACTGCAAAAGTCCTCCCAAAGATACTTTAGATAGCAAAAGTTCGGACAAAGATTTGGAAGAGTATATTTCACAAGGAGCTGTACCAAAACACGCATTAGATTCTCATAAAGACACCTCGCCTATTATTCAAGAAAAGCGACACTCTAGAATAGATACAAGTAGTGAAGAGGCTCTAACACAAAAAATGTCACTTCTTAATTCACGGTTGGAAGAAGCCACAAAACCTACGACTTGTAAAAAAGAGTAAGTTTCACAAGAAATATAACTTTGATAAAAAAATTATTTACAGATTAACATAAATTACTTTTTTCCAGTGAAAAAGCTTTACTGTATCAACAAATGGAAAAGCTGACAACTGAAATAGTTCAAATGAGAGAAAAATGCGAGGAATTACAAGATGGCAAAACTGCAGCAATAAAAGAATTAATGGAATTGAAAGAACGTTTTCAACGGAAAATAAGTGCTTCACAAACTGATTTAACTGATGAAACAAATACTCAAGAAAATATGGATCAACGATTGTCCGAGCTTCGAGCAGAAGTATAAAACTATTGATGACGATTTCTATATTTTTTATTAAATTTATGTTTATAATAACAAATGAAATTTTCAGTTGGAAAAATTGCAAGCGGAAAATGCGGCCGAATGGGGTAAGCGCGAACGTCTGGAGTCCGAAAAAATTTCTCTGGAGCGTGAAAACAAGCGACTACGAAATGAGCTGAGGGAGGCTCAGGAACGCACAGAATCACGCAAGAGTCGACCAGTGTCTACTTGCGACACTTTAGACTCGAGTAAGCAGCTGCAGCAGGAATTACTTGAGCGCAATAAGGAGCTCGCTGACCTCAAGCTCTCGCACGCCAAGCTAAAGAAAATGCTGGCTGAAAAAACGACCGAACTGTCGCATGCGAGTCGACGATCCGAGCAGTACGAGGCTGAGGTCAAGCGGATCCGCGCACGCGTCGAAGAATTGAAAAAAGAGCTTGCACTCGCACAGGACGAGGTGGACGCTGCTAACAACAGTATTAGACGGCTACAGCGTGCCAATGAAGACCTTACCGAGCAGCTAGAATCTACAAATGCTCAGCTTGAGCATCACAGGAACAGGTGATTTTTCTTAAATAAAAGTTGAATTTAAATTTGTTCGTAACATTTGTTCAATAAATGGATGTTATTTCAGTATGTCAGAGAGTCGAGCACCAGATGTGGTAGCAGAAATAATGGATGACAAAACCCGAAACGATGACGAGGAGGACGGTAAGAATTGTTAAGGAATTTAAAATAAGTTCGGAAAAATTCGATGGAAATGCGTACGTTGAATTGTATTAGTAATTTATTTTTTGGAGGGACAATTAATAGTACCTGCACTTAATAGAACAAAAAGTATATGCTAAAGAGTATTCAGTATTGAAGGAACAAAACAAATAGAAAAAATATAATATACAGGATTACACAATAATGTATAAAAAGAGATCATTGTTTTTGACGATTGAAGCGACAACGTTACGAAAAAAAAAAATTATCCTGATCTGTAAATGTGTATATTTCCAGATGTGAAAAGGAAAACGTATTTTAATAAGGTATTCTTAACGGTCAAGGCTACATCATAAAATCAATTAATTTTATTTCCGCATGTCTAATAGAGCGTTTTTAAATATGATATGCAATTCAAGCAACTGCCGTATTAGTCTGTGACATTATATGTGTATCATTTAATGTATATATTGTATGAGATTTTTTAAAATTATCTTTACATTAAGTTTTTGCTACGTGTGATAATAATTTATACAATTTTTATTTACTAGTTATATAAGTATAGCTCTATAACAGAATATTTAAGTGTCATCAAGAACATTAAGTAAACGATTACGATGTCTAACGCATAAATGCAAAGAAAACATTTAGTTAGGCTGTTGCAAAATAATAATGGTTTCATGTATAGTATGTTTTCTGGCCTAACAAAAAGATATGCTTTTAAGAGACATACTTACAAAGTGTTAAAGTCTCAAGATCTTTCAATCATTTGATATTCAATTTTGTTAAATTTTAGCTAATTTTCTGTATTATGTATATAACTAAGTGCTTACTGTATATAAAAATAACACAGTGCATTTACGAGGAATTTAAGATTTTTACAAATACTTGAGATTCACGAAAAAGGACTGATTCACATGGTAATATTAACGGTCAAACTTCTATTTCAAGCTATCTATGCAACAAACATGTCAATATGAATGAAAAGGAGATTGAAAATTTTCGAACAAATGTCAGTTGTAAGCAATAATGCGTGGTCTTGCACAAACGAATCGAAGTACCTTCACTAACTCAGCAAATGCGAAGTAATAAATTTAATATTTTGTCGCTTTTATCGTTAAAATCTATTAAAGCAAAGTTGAATTGTAACGACGTAATCGAAATTGTTTATTCAGGTCTTGTATATTTGCGTTAGGAGAAGATTAGTCATTTAAACACATTTTAATTAGAAATTTTTCTTTATTGAAAAATTCATGTACAAAAAAGTTTTTATTTCTATAAATACTTGATATTGGAATGCACAAATTGAATAATGCTTTAATTTCGTGATAATTTTTTTCGAAGCTTTACGATATTCAGTCTAGAAATTATAATTTTTTTTTTGTTAACCAGTCTTTAGCGATATGGCAGTGATGTCGTATATTAATAATGCAATATTTATCGTTTACAAATAAAACTAGACACTTGAAAACTATATCGAAATTCATTGATTGCTCAAATCACCCGATCTAACTCTGTACCAAATATTCCTAAAAACTAATTATTATTTATAACATACAGATAATACACATAAATTAGATCAATTGAAAGCTGTTTTAAGTGCGCAATATTCTTGTAATCTCTGAGCTAAACATAATAGTTACTACAAAAGTCCAAAAAGCCTCGAACCTCAGCATTTCGGCGTGCCATCGGAATTAGTCGGCATTTTCGGCTTGCAGATCTTTCGCCTGCCATTAGATCCGTAAACGATGTTACAAGAGAAAGTAAAGTAGCCGCAGGTCGAGCTCTTCGTGTAATAACGATGCTCGTACTTTTTCCCCGGATTCTTGTCGTCAATTTTACCAGCCACGCTGTTCGCCACGGACACGTAGCTGGTCTTGGGGGTCGATTCGTCCGGAGCTGCCGTCGGTGCTTTAATGCCGCCCAAGTAGATGCCACCAACTCGATCTGGTCTGGAGTCGAGGGAGCGCATGTCCGAGTGTACGGTCTTGCCGGGTGTCCGGTTGGCTGGCACTATCGTCACGGTTTGGCTCTGCGAGCGGGACTCCCCTTGAGCTACGGTCTTCCTCCCAGCCATGGAGATGAGCTTGTTACGGCTGGTAGGAAGGGCGTATCCAGGTAGGGATCGACCGGCCTCCTCCGTCGTCTCCTCGTGTTTCACGCTCACGTCGTACTCGCCGTCGGTGACGACGCGCATAGTCTGCTTGGACGTTTGCGGGGCGGCCGAGGTTGCCGCTCTCCTGCTGCTCGACTCCGTGTACTCCTCGTCCTCGTACTCCTCGTACTCGTCCTCGCTCTCGTAGGGCTGTGCTGCCGGCGGCTCGGCCCTGTTCTTCTTCTCGGGCTGGCTGTTCCTCGAGGTGATCGCTATGACCGTCTGCTTCGAGCTCGAGCCCTGCAATTGCTCCCGGCCAGCTGGCTCGCTCGTCGTCTCGACCTTATCCTCTTTATCGAACTTGAACGGCTTGAACAAGCTCGCCTCGCTGTTGGTGAAATTGAACGGCTTTCTCAGAGCAGTCGCGCCCGAGCCGGAGCCCGCTTGAGCTGCACCCGAGTAGGTGATGCCGTAATGGAACGAGCCTTGCAATTGAGACTGCGATTGGCCTCGGTACGTTCCGCTTTGAGCCGAGGCCGTGCCACCGCCACGGAACGGCTTGTCCAGCCTCTCGACTTTCTCGTTGCGATTGGTGTACGGCTGAAAGCCTATTTGCGCTTGGCTCGACGTTTGTCCCTCGCCGTTCGCCTGAGCGTCGGCCATGCCACCCTTGGCGCTCGCCTGGACCTGAGAATTAGTGCCGTGATTCCATCCGCTGCTCTGGGCGTTCGTTGATGTCGCCCCCGTGTCGGAATCAAGCTCGACTTGCGTCTGGCTTTTGCCAAGTCCGCCGCTCCCTTGAGCACTGCTTTTCGCCCCTTCTTTTCCTCCGCTCACCTGTTCGTCGAATAAAAGATTCATTTATTATCATTAAAGAATAAATTTAAACATTTTCTTAGTCGAGTCAATGTACCAACCTGCGTTTGAGCACTTTTCGTAGTGTCGCTTGTACCGGCTTGGGCGGAAAACGATCCCGATCCGGTGTAAGTTCCGCTAACTTGTGATTTAGCGGAGCCTTGACCGTGTCGTCCTTCAGCCGAGGCGCTTGCCTGCGTACCAGCTTCGCTTTGTTTAACTGAACTAATGGCTTGTGAATCGGAGCCATCGTCGGTTCCAATGACAACTCCGGTTTGTTGGCCTGTCACGACCTGCCCACCTGGTCCAACTGTTAAACCTCCTGGACCGGCCGGAACTCCACCTGGGTAAACTATTAAATTTCATTTCATTTCGTTTACTCAATCGTAACTTCAAAAAAATTTAAATTTAATTGCACGATTTTAATGTCTTTACAAAAATCGAATGTATATAGAAAAATATGGATTTACCAGATATGATAGGAATGCCAGTGCCTGTCACGCCAGGTTGTCCTTCGCCTGGTTGACCGCTCGGATAAATAACTGTTCCAGGAATGTCACCCCGCGTAATAGGTTTCTGCTCAGCAGTAGAAGTACCTTTTTCAAACAAAATAAATTCGTTTTTAAAATTGTTTATTCATCTGATGTTTATATGTTAAAAACGCTTTACAAATTACCTCCCGGAATTTGCGTCCCCGAAGTACCTCCAAGTATTTGTGGACCTGGATAAACTCCTCCTTGACCAGGCACTTGAGTTCCTGGTACTCCGCCGGTGCCTGGTGAATAGACACCTCCTCCTGGTAATTGCGCCCCAGGGGTAGCGCCGACAATTTGTGTTCCTGGTGGATAGACTCCTCCTGGTACTCCTCCAGTAATTTGTGTACCAGGTGGATAGACGCTTCCTCCCGGTATCTGAGTTCCTGGAGGATAAACCCCTCCTGTCACTTGTGTACCAGGTGGATATGCAACTCCTCCTGGTATTTGAGTTCCTGGGATGCCCCCTCCTGTTACTTGTGTACCTGGTGGATATGCCACTCCCGGTATTTGGGATCCTGGAGGATAGAGGCCTCCTGTCACTTGTGTACCAGGTGGATATGCAATTCCTCCCGGTACTTGAGTGCCCGGGATTCCCCCTCCTGTTACTTGAGTGCCTGGAGGATAAAGTCCTCCCGTTACTTGAGTGCCAGGTGGATATGCAACTCCACCTGGTATTTGAGCTCCAGGAATAGTCCCTCCTGTTCCTTGAGTGCCAGGTGGATATGCAACTCCTCCTGGTATTTGAGCTCCAGGCGGATATGTAACTCCACCTGGTATTTGAGCTCCAGGCGGATATGTGACTCCACCTGGTATTTGAGCTCCAGGCGGATATGTGACTCCACCTGGTATTTGAGCTCCAGGCGGATATGTAACTCCTCCTGGTATTTGAGCTCCAGGAATTCCCCCTCCCGTTCCCTGTGTGCCAGGTGGATACACAATTCCCCCTGGGGCTTGAGCTCCCGGAATGCCTCCTCCCGAAATTTGTGTGCCAGGTTGATATATTATACCTCCCGGCACTTGAGTTCCCGGTGCACCACCTGCAATTTGTGTACCAGGTGGATATGTTATGCCTCCCGGCGCTTGAGATCCCGGTGCACCCCCTGCTATTTGTGTGCCAGGTGGATATGTTATGCCTCCGGGTACTTGACTTCCCGGTGCTCCGCCTGTAATTTGGGTTCCGGGTGGATATATTATGCCTCCGGATATTTGACTGCCCGGTGTGCCGCCTGTAATTTGTGTACCTGGTGGGTAAATGCTGCCTCCTGGTACCTGTATGCCCGGCGTACCGCCTGTAACTTGGGTTCCTGGAATTCCTCCTGGAATTTGAGTGCCAGGTGGATAAACACCTCCAGTTATTTGCGTACCAGGTGGATATGTTCCTCCAGTAATTTGAGTGCCAGGTGAATAAATCATGCCTCCTGGTATTTGACTTCCCGGAATTCCTCCTCCTATTACTTGTGTTCCTGGCGGATATATTCCTCCTGGCACTTGCGTTCCTGGTAGCCCTCCTGTGATTTGAGTGCCAGGCTGATATACATTTCCTGCTGGTACTTGTGATCCAGGAGTGCCTCCTACTTGTGTGCCGGGTAAATAACCCCCTCCTGAAACTTGTGTTCCTGGGACCCCTCCTGTAATTTGTGTACCTGGTAGGTAAGTGCCGCCTCCGGGCACTTGAATGCCTGGTCCACCGCCGGTAACTTGTGTTCCTGGAATTCCACCTGGAATTTGAGTGCCAGGAGGATAAGTTCCTCCTGTTACTTGCGTACCAGGTCTATATACGGTTCCTCCTGTAATTTGCGTGCCTGGTGGGTACAAGACGCTACCGCCGGGAGTACCTCCAACTTGTGTTCCCGGGGGATAGACACCTGCGACTACGCCTCCTCCTGGTGCTTGTGACCCTGGAATGCCTCCTACTATTTGTGTACCAGGTGGATAAGCTCCACTTGGTAATTGTGTCCCAGAAATTTGGGTGCTAGGCTGGTATACGCCTGGTATTGTACTTCCTGGAACTCCTCCTGTTATTTGAGTACCCGAGGGATATACTCCGGGTATTTGAGTTCCAGGTTGATAGACAACACTTCCTGGCTGTTGTGTTCCCGAAATCCCTCCTGCAACTTGTGTTCCAGGTTGATAGGCAACACCTCCTGGCTGCTGTGTTCCTGGAGTACCTCCTGCAACTTGTGTTCCAGGTTGATAGACAACACCTCCTGGTTGTTGTGTTCCTGCAGTACCTCCTGCTACTTGTGCGCCAGGTTGATATGTAATACCTCCTGGCTGCTGTGTACCCGGAATTCCGCCAGTAACTTGTGTTCCAGGTTGATATGCAACACCTGGTTGTTGTGTGCCTGGAACACCTACAAATTGTGTGCCAGGTTGGTATGTGATACCTCCCGGCTGCTGTGTTCTCGAAATCCCTCCTGTAACTTGTGTGCCAGGTTGGTATGTAACACCTCCCGGTTGCTGTGTTCCCGGAATTCCTCCTGTAATTTGTGTGCCGGGTTGGTATGTAACACCTCCCGGCTGCTGTGTTCCCGGCATTCCACCTGTAACTTGTGTGCCAGGTTGGTATATGGCACCTCCCGGCTGCTGTGTTCCCGGAATCCCTCCTGTAACTTGTGTGCCAGGCTGATATGCGACGCCTGGCTGTTGTGTTCCTGGGATTCCGCCTGTAATTTGTATAACAGTACCTGGTGCTTTATGCAATGCATGTATATTTATGCAACAGTTTATGTAATATTTATATTGTTAAATACCTGGAATAAATCTAGTCCCTTCTATTACTGTTCCAGGAGCTATCCCACTTGGGTAGGTAATAGTTCCTCCTGGAGGTATAGGGCCAGTCTGAATGCCAGGCGGATAAGTGCCAGGTTGTCGTACACCTGTTGTACTTCCCGGGAATATGTCTATTCCAGGTCTGGCTCCGGAAGTTATTACTCCTGGAACTGTTCCGCTTGGAAACGTACCAACGCCTCCTAATTTTTTATACATTTACAATAGTAACGATTTAAAAATAGCAGCGACGTGTATATTTATAAATGTGTTTAAGTAATTGGTTATACTTGCAGTGTACCGTAAGGAATCTTATTAGTCACACGGACTTGGAGGACGGTCCATTCAATAGGAAAAATAAAAAAATACAAAAAGTTTTATAAAATATTTTGTTTTATTATCAGATACATTCTCTTTTATAAAGAATATTAAAAAAAGAAGGATTCGAGTGAATTTCTACGATTTTATAATTATTAGTAACGTGCATCATTACATAATATTGTCAATTGTACAATTACAAATTGGCATTGTAAACATTAGTATACTTCGTTCTCGTTATATTAGTATAGTTTTGCTGAAATAAGTCAGGCATTAATTGATCTGTGCGTGGTGTGCTTAATTCGACTGTTTTAAACTAAAGCGTTATCTACGTGTTTCATTGCACCTGTTGGAACTCCCTGTTGCGACGTCAGGATACCCGGTATACTGGCGGGCACGATGCCTACTCTATCGTAACCTGGACATCCGTCGCATCCGTCCGAGCCCGACGACATGCTTTGAGCTTGTCCCATTCCGCTACTTCCACCTTGGAGTAAATGAAAAACGTTATGAATTAAAACAAAAGCATGAAAGTCATTTTTGTTTTATGAAAACTATTTTTGCGAGGAAATGAGCGATAAACGCAGCAGCGTTAAAAGACGCACTCACTAACGACCGCGTGTGACGACTGCTGGGTCGCCTCGGCTTCAGCCTTGCCTTCCTTCTCGCTGCCGACGTTGAGGTACTGAGATTGCGTCTGGCCGCGGAATCGTCCGCGGTAAGGAGTAGCCTCGCGCTTCCTGCGCTCCATCATATCTATCAATTCTCTCTCGTACTCCCTATTGATTCTCTCTCGTTCCTCGGCTATGGCTTGCCTCTTGGCCCGCACTTTGAGCGGAGTCAGCACGACGTCAGATATGCGCTTTTCGAAGATGTCATTCTCATCGGCTGGTAGTTCGTTGAGAAACGGATCCTGTGAGTCCAATGCATCGGATTGCTCGTTTTGTAGAGCAATTATTGTCATGCCCCGGCAGAATTCGACGATACGGCCGCCTGCCAAACGCCATGCCTGTAAAAACGCAGTTTGCGATTAGTTGGGGGTGCTTGAAGAAAAAAAAATGTTTAACATAGGGATTAAAATGAAATGTATTGTTTCAGTAGAGTTATTACTTCAATTTTAGTAAGCACATGGTCAAAAGCGTGCAGCGTTTTCTTGTTGCCTTGAATAACGTCCTTCCACGATTGTCGATTTTTCAAATCGTTATTTACTTGTTGTATGTAGCAGACGTTCTGCAATGCATCTCGGTAGGCCGTGTAATGCTGAAAAATTCATATTTTTACTCGTATGAAATTATTGAAAAAGTTGTTTTTTTATTAACGATTAAAAATAAACAATATTTTACTGCTTCATCGTCGGTGAAGATCCTGGGCTTTTTATTAATTTCCTCGTTCAGCTTTACATCCTTTTTTAGTTTATAGTTGATCGATCGATCAAACCGCGTTTTCTCCTGAAATTTATAAATAAACGCCTGAAACATCTATCTTTCTCTTTCAATTAACCAATAATTTTTATCTTTACTAATGACGTTGTAAAAGAAAAAATTGCTCGGCTCTAAGCTGATGGTACGAGAAATTTAAACGGGGTCTCAGTCTCTTGTTAGTGCGTTACAAAAAAAAAAAAAAAAAGAAAAATACGGGTCGTCATAATGTGGAAACAGACACGTTTAGATCCCTAGAATACGCGATAAATTGCTGCCCGTCTCTCGGCGTTAAATAGAAGAAGTAGATTGTGCTCTCGAGAGCTCGCTCTGCGCGTAAAGAGGCCGAAGCTCTTTATATCGTTTGTTTTTATCCGATGAACTCTGAACTCCCGAGATTTCCCGAATGCCTTTCCATATACCCCACGTTAAAGCATGCGAACGCTGTATTTAAAAAAAAAGATTGTTCGTTCATTTGTTTGTTAAATAATTAATAAAATTTTGCATCGCGAGCCGAGCGTTAGTTTCCATTAAAAAAAAATTCGTAACTTTCGTTTTACTTCGCGTTTATAATGATGCAACGCGCGCCGTTATTTTTCTGGTCTGCTGGAGCGATAAGTCTCGGATACAGAGAGCAGCCCACATCGACGATACACTTCTCTGTATTAGCTCTTGCGGCTAGTCAGCGGGAAATTTAATCCTCAACGGAGCCTCGTACAATCTTGCAAATATTTCAAATGCTTTTTACTGAAATTTTAACTCGTACATGCTGTGCGCTGTTATCAAAAATCCCGCATATATACTGTACAAGATAGCAGAGCAACGAAAAATGAAGTTAACGATTATTACTCTACTGACACTTTCACTCGTATTTAGGGGCATTATATTATTTTACTGTCTCGTTACATTACGCTACTGTTTCGTTGGAATAACTTGTGTAGAATTTAAAAAGAAAAAAATTTGTTTAAAAAAATTGGCATCTTCTTTTAATAATTGGTACCGTATATATTGGTAACCATATACCTATACATTCGATATCAAATGACGAAACGACCTACCATTCGCATATAGAGCAAAATCTCTGAAATCTCTTTGTCCGCTAAAGCACAGCATTTCATACTTAAAAATATCCTTACCCTCCTCGCTAAATTTACAAGCCCCAAACCATAAGCCCCTTACATTATCCACTCCGAATCGAATACAAAACCCCTAGATTTTTTTTTTTTTAAAAAAAGGAAAGACTAAGGAAAAATGAATGACTCACGTGGTAGCGCCATCCGAGACTCGGCTGTACGAGGTAGCCGAGGCAGAAGCAGCAAGCGGCGATAAGAGCAGCGAGACGCATGTCGGCGGCGGGCTTGCTGGCAGTCGAGTGCCGCCTAAACTGACCGGAGCCGTCCCCCTTGGCTCTCTCTCGGTTTTCCGTCCTCCTCTCTCTTTCTCCTCCAACTCTCGTCGTTTATATATCTCTGGTGTAACGCCCGCCCGATAGATATGCCACACACTCCCACCGTTGGCTACGATATAAGACAGCGCGGGCTCTCGTGCGAGAGCGCCTGCGGCATTTGGCGGCTCGCTGCAGCGAGCTACTCACATTTATAGGGGGAGGCGCGCCCGATCTCTTTCTCTCGCTCGGTAGCCCGTCGTCTACGCGAGCGCTCTAATCAATGGGCGGCTTTCAGTTGGCGACCTTGCGCGTAATATTCGATGGCCCGTAAAGGCCGATCCCTTTGCGCGACTATCCTAATCTCTCCTGCCTGCACTTGCGATTGAGCGTATTGGCTTGTGTGCGTGTAACCAGGGGATAGACAATAAAAGGTACACGCGAGCTTATTGTAAACTCAAACGTTTACGTGCGATTGATTTGAAATTTTCGAGCAACGGCTGTTAAGCTCGAGTTTTAATCTAAATTTGAGCTTAAAAACACGTTAATCGCTCGATCTGATAATCAAAAGAAACGATAAAAAAAAAGTCCTAATTGCCATTATAACGCTGACAAACCACGAAGCGTCTCTCGTGGCAAAACGAAGTGAAAATGAACGAGAGCACTCGTCGTCGTCGTCGCACTTGCCCCCATTATCCGGACAATGAATCGTTACTCTAGGACTCTATCTGCTCCAGAATCGCGCCCCGTTACATGCATCCCACAAAGTACACATTACTATATACGACGCCTATAGCTGGGTCGTCTCAAGCGAGGCCTAACGAACCCAAGGTTCTCTCTCTCTCCGGAGCTCCGATTAAAATCCGCGGCTCATCCCCCGAGTGCCCGAGATAACTTTGTCTCTATCTCAAGCACTATGCCTGCGCGCACTTTTTCAGCTGCGTATATGTATATAATTTACAAAGCGACTGGCCTCTTCTGCTCTCCGATAAACGGGCCGGCGTTATTGCGTCAATGACGATATGCTCCTTTTCGGCTTGACCACTCTCTCTCTCTCTCTCTCTCTCGGGAGAGCTATAAGCGGCCCGCGCGTACAACGCCAACTATTATGCGCACTGACGCGCGCTGACCACTTGATCCATACCGAGCTTTTTTCATTAATGCACTCGAGAGAGAGAGAGAGAGAGAAAGAGCGGAGAGAGACTAGAGTGCGTTATAACGAATTGACCGGAGAGCGATCGTAGAAATTTGCGAAAGCTCTTGGCTTTGTTGTCGCAATAATGCAGTTTCTCGTTATAACGCGAGCCTTTTTCTTTAGCGTTGAGCGCCGCGATTTTCGCGTGGGCTTGTTTTCTTATTTTTTTCTTTTCGGCGATATTCTTTCAAGTGGGAAGGTTCGTCGACTTTTTGGGAGGAATAGCAGAAACGCGACTGGAATGTTCTCTCGTGCTCGTTGGGATAACATAACATCTGGGAAGTAAGCAATGGCGTCACGTAGACAAAAATGCTGTTTATAGAAGAGCCGCAAATAGAACGAGAACTAGGGAATCGTGAGGGTTTTAAATGGAAAGAAACGCGAGTCTGACGTTTCGTAATTGAACCTTTTTTTTTCTTTTGACGTTTGAAATAATTGAATTTTATACTTACTTTAGTTAAAAGAATGAGTAAGAAAAGTCACATTTGCAGATACATATTATTTTTTTGTATTTTTTTTTATTCATGACAGTTGACAAGATTTTTTTTTAACGTGTTATAGAAAAAGTTGACAAAAAAAAATCCATAGGCACTCTTTTGGATATAAATTTTTAAAATTAGGATATACACAAGCGCACCGCTGATACACCAATCATTATCGATGCAATTGCCACTGACTTATTAAAAAAAAAAAAAAAAAAAAAACATGATCGTGTCTACAGGGGGGAATGCTATTTACATTTTGACTTACAGCTGTTTGTTATCACTAAAGAATTTTTAACAGATATTTGGATGAGCTGCAATCGTTTCTTCTCCATTACATATCTAATATACAGACTTTCATTTTTAAGTACGTTGTGTGTGGATTAACTTAAAAAACTAAACGATCCTTGGTAAAATGTGTGAACACGCATATTCATAAAATTTTCACCTTATTCAGGTAAATAAATTGACGGTTGCTCGACAATGACTAGGACACGCACACTTTTGTCGTTAGAGAGTCTCAAACGGTCGGTATATTCTTATAACTTATGGTAAAAATTGAGTATACAGAAATATATTGCCTGCATCTCACGATATACGCGTATCGAAAATAATTGCAATTCTCGAACACTTCGATTGCATATGCCACCTTGCCGCTCGACTTTTTCAGATAGTTTTCTTTTTAACGCTTTAAACGTAAAACGTGCATACATAGTTTTAGACGCATAATTAAATTAATCCGTACGCTATTATTTACAATTAATGATATGCGTATATAATCATATTCAAATTGACGAGTTTTGGAAAAAAAATTTTTTTTTTTTATTTTTCGGAAGAAAACCAATTGATTGTCATCACCGGGGTACGTTTCATCCGACGTAAGAGAAGAACGTAAGAAAAACAAAGTGAATAACGATTAGAAAAAAAGAAAACGCGGTAAGCCAATGTTTAAATTATAAAAAAAAAATAATAATAATTAAGATATCACGTGACACACTTTTTTGGCAAAGTCAAACTTTGGGCGATTTTGGCATCGAATGATCGCAAGACGAGTTCGACTAGCTCGCACACTCGGTCCCCGTCGCCGTGCGAACAACGGCGGCGCAGTAAAAACGCGGAAAGAAATAAAGAAACAAAAAAAAAAGAAAGGAAATTAAATAGAAGAGCTTAAAAGATGATCAGTTTTAAACCTAGACAAGTTTTATGTACAAAAAAAGGCACTTTGAGCTGCCGAAGCATGGGGAAGCTTTCAGGTATGTGGAAGACGTTTTGTCTCTCCTATACCTCTAGCCTATTGTCTTAAGTAACTATGGCACTTCGAATCGGGCTCTCGTCATTAAGAGAGAGGCTTTATTCAGGCGCAAAGCTCGAACTTTGCTCGTACGCGATTGATATATTTACAAATTATGCTGAAATTACACGAACAACAACGGCATAAAATCCGACACACGCGCGCTTGTTATATTTCGACAAAGTACGTAGACGGCTACCGCGTGTGTATATTCACTAAAATGGTCCCTAGGAGGAAAGAAAAATACGTTTGGAATAGTGACTCTCGCGGCGTGTGTACGCATCGTTCAATCCTCTTTCAATCTTCGATAAGCATTCCAAATCTATCTAACGGTATTCGGGTCCGTCGTACTCGCATGTATTCACATCTCGAGAGAGTTTGTCTGTCCTAACAATAAAAGTTCAGCGCATAAGAAAGATTCTTTGGAAGCGATATACGCGCTCGCTCGATAGATATACATATCCTTACTTACGCTCTAGACACTACGCATTACATATATTACACCAGTCGTTTGCAAGAGTCCAAAGCCTCTCGATTAATAAAAGTCTCAAAGAGAAAAAGGTACGTCTCGCTGTTTCTTATCAAGCGATCGCCAAGCTGAGGGTCATCGGCTGGGGCCTGGAGAACGCCGACAACCTCGTGGGGTCGTTAAAGTCAAACGCTTGGCCGGCGGGCGGCGTCTGAGCCTGCTGCTGAGCAGCCTGTCGTTTCTCGGCGATTCTCGCGGCCAGATGCTCGGGGTTCGGCGATATGACCGAGGTGCGTATGACCATGCGCGAGAGCATCTCGCTGGCCGGCTGGCCCTCCTCGCGTCTGCCGCGCGTGTGCTGGATAACGGCTGATGATCTTGGCGGCACTATCACGCTCGTAGGCGAGGCCAGCTGCGGACTGCTCGAGCCGCTGCTCTGAGAGCTCGGTGCCGGTTGCTCGCGTTTGCTCTGATGATGATGATGATGATGATGATGATGGGCGCGCATGCAGGATGACTCCTCGTGCTTGTACAGGTAGGACTTGAGGGCGAAGGCCTTGCCGCAGCGCGAGCAGACGTGCGGCTTCGTGTTGGAGTGCGTCTGGATGTGGGCGCGGAGGTTCGACTTGTCGGCGAACGCCTTGTTGCAGATCGTGCATTTGAACGGCTTTTCACCTGTTGGATCGGTAAGGCATGTAGATCGGTTGTACAATGTTATTTTCTCTCTCACTTTTAACCATGTTTAAAAATGGATAACTCACCTGTATGAGTGCGTATGTGGCCCTGGAGGAGCCAAGGCCTGGAGAAGCACTTGCCGCAGTAGTGGCACTTGCAGCCCTGATTATGCGTGCGCACGTGCATGCTGAACGCGGGTATGCTCACGTAGACCTTGTCGCAGTGTGGACAGCGCCGGGCCTTCTTGTCGCCGAGCGAGCGGTGGGTCTGCCGGTGCCGGGCGAGGTTCGACGAGGTCGAGTAGCGCTTGCCGCAGTCCGGGCACTCGTGCTCCTCGCCCAGCTCCTGCTGCTGCTGCGAGCCTGCCTGCCCCTGATCGCCATCCGACTTCTCCTGCGTCGGGGTCGTTGGGTTCGTGGCAGGTGGCGTTGGCGGCAGGACCGCGTCTTCTGGCTACACCAAAGTAACCAACATCGTTAATTGAAATCCTCGAGAATGAGCTTACAGCCGGAAATTGGATCCTTCTCAGCCTACCTTGTAATCGCGAGCATAGCGCAGCTCGGCCTGTATAAGCTGGCAGTCGTCGTCGAGCTGCAGCCGACGGGGCTTGAGCTCGATGAAGCCCGGCTTGTCCGGCTGCTCGTGTCGACTGCTGCAGCGCCTCGGGCTCGGGTGGACGAGGGTGCCAGCTGCCGCGGCGAGGCTCACCTCCGCGAGCTTCGTCAGGTTGTAAAGCTCCTCGGGGCACTCGCTCGAGCTCTCCTCGCTCGCGCACTCGCTCGCGCCGTCCGACGTCGGCTGCTGGCCCGCGTTGCAGCTGTACTCGGCCAGGCGCACCCCGTGCTCTGGGCTGTACTCTGGAATTGAGAGACGATTGTTGAGCATTACATTTCTTTCTATTTTGTAAAAAACAAGACCGTCAGTCCTAATTACCTCAAAGAGAGAGAAGAAAAGGGACGAAGAATAACAGTGCCAAGCTTTAATTTTAGTCCCGCGTCAAAGCAATAAAATCCCGCAGGAGATGCGAGAATCTCTCGTAAATCAAAGTGAAAAATCACCGATATACAAAGGATCATTTGGTGTACAGCTAAAACGGCCACGCGCGCGCCTAATTTTCGAGCCGGCCTAAAAAAGAAGCGAGTGCGGGGCCACGCGCGCGTGTCCGCTCCACAATCGCAAGGTGGTTGCGAATAGATTTTATTGTGCGCGTCGATATATAGCCCCAGCAAAGACCCGCCCACTATACGAGAAATGCTCCTAAGTTTCTTCGCCGCGTCTCTGGCTTTTTTCCAAAAGCTCCGTTTCGAAAAAGCGTATACGTTTTCTCTCGCAGAGTATAGTTCTAGCGTCAAATCACGTGTACTTATAATCTTACAGAGTATGGATGTCGGTGGCCGGTTTTATTTTAAATGAACCGACAGCCCCAAAACCATCCTGATTTTTTTTGTCCTCGAGGCAAACTCTGAAACCGATGAATACTCCCTGTCATGCGTTTCTTCGGGATACGAAACGAGACGTTTCTCTTCGATTAATTAGCAGGCGACGTTAGCGAGTAAAATATAACGATTGTGTATCCGTATCCTGTGCGGCGGGGTTTATTAATACAGCAGCGCTCGCGACGTAAGCACATCGCGCATTTATGCGCCAACAACGACGCGTCAGCGCGTTACGTCACGCCAAATTGGCCCTCCCTCTCGATTTGTTCTGCGTATTCGGGGATCGATTGGATGGAGGGGGGAGGAGTAATTAGATCGAGTTTCCGAAATTCCAGGCGGTTTTTCTCTTTACGACGAGCGAGGAGAAAGGAAAGAAAAAGAACAAGTGCGGGCAGGCATGGACTATGCAGCGGGGTGTCTCTCTCCTCTTTCGGTGACTACGGAAATAGAAAGTCCGCCGGTCGCATTGCTTCGGGAGGGTGGTTCAACGCGCGCGCGCGCGCACGCTGAGCTTTTACTAAGCGCGCGAGAATATTGCTTTCGAGTCGAGTGCCGATTCCTTTTTTTTTATTTTTTGGGTAAATTTGAGTGACGGCGGTGAGCGATGTAGAATGTAAGGTTCAATGAACCCTTCCTTGTTTTTTTTTAATTTAATGTTTAAATGATATTTTTATTCGTTTTCTTGGATTTTTGGAACGTTCGGATTAGTTAGATTGGGCGGAACGCGATGGCTGTAAACTGTTCTTTCTTATTACATTCAGCGTATGATTCGGATGAGAATTTCCACGGTCGCACGGAAACGAGGGACGAAGAGAGGGAGACCGAAAAAAAAAAGAAAACGTTGGTCTCACGAAGTTTTCTTTTCCGCCGGAACACTGTATGACGGGAACGTACTCTCCTGTTCTTCCCCTCGATGTCTCGTGCGTTTCGGCTCTTTTTTTCTCCTTATCCTATGCAGCTACCCCGAGGTCAAGAACCTTTTCCACCACTTTTTTTTTCTCTCAGCGACGACTTTACTCGCTTGAATTTTCCGATTTCTCACTATGAAAGATCTCGATCGCCAATCGTTTAAGCAGGCAAAAGGAAAAAAAAAACAAGTGGCAGAGGAGAAAAGCCCGGCAGAAAGCAGATCTATATATAAATCGAAGAACTTGCCGCGCGGACGCACGATTATGTATCCTAATCGAGCCAGCCCAAAGCTGATCCAATTCGCGCTGGCCAGCTCTGGTAACTTTCCACTCTCCACTTCGAGAGCTCCCCCCAAAAAAACTCCCCAAAAAAACTCTTCAACAGAATTTAACAGAAGTACTCACCCCTTCCGGTCTCCTCGAACTCGCCGGTACCATTGTATCGGCGACTGGTAATAAGAAATGCCCTCGGCATCTCCGTCCCTTGTGCTTATCCGAGAATCCGCTGGTCCAAGAGTATCAGCTCTCTTCAGAGCCGAGAGTGAGAGAGAGAGACACCCACTGGGACTCCCCTTCACACGTGCTTCCTCATAACCACCACCGGCCGGGGGGACGAAAGGTGTACTTTGCTAACCCTGTCGCACGATCAAACTCTGGATAAGCCAAGAAACGAGGGGATGCGAGATACGTGGAGGGCCTATGCTCGTTACACGAACGAAAACGTGAAGCGCGCGCGTGTGTCTTGGAACGTAGTGGCGGCCGCACCGGCAGCCCGGGGCTACATATAGCCGTCGTAGCCGGCGGCGCAGCCTCCCTCTCCTCCTCTCTCTATGCTCTTTCGTCGTAGCCGCCTGTGTGCCGGCTGCCTCCCTCTGTTATAACTATATACGCGCGCCGCCGCCGGCTGCGTATACCACGGCGGCCGAGATTTTTCGTCTGCCGCCGCAACCGTCCTCCTACCCCCCGAGTTTGAGAGGCAAACGTTAAATCGGGGCCCCCACCGCTGCTGCTGCTGCTATCCCCTTAGCCTCAGCTGCCTCCCTCTTTTTCTCTCTGCGCGCCGCCAAGGCAACAGCAGCGCAACCCCGTATGTGCATTTGCTCCTCCCCCCTTCCCCTCTCTAGCTCTCTTTACTCATCGTTTTGTGGCTAAACGTGTATGGAGGTTTCTTTTTTTTCGTTCGGGATTAGGTGGCCTGTTGCGTTCGCTGCTTTTGGCATATTCTACCCTCCCTTACCCCAGTTGGAGCTATTTTGTTTACAGACAATTAGACAACCATAGGCGGTTGATGATTGCTACCGAAGCAACAGGTAGTGATAATGCAGCATCGTCGTTTATCTGTATAGCAATAATCTCTTATTGTGACCTGCTTAATCTTGCTTTTGATCTACACGCAAAACATATAAGTAGAAATTTATTTAATCTTAATACCACAACTTTACATTGTCAAGATGCAGGCCAACGATCTTAGGTAACAACAAGCGTCGAAATTTCGGCAGATCTCGTAATACTCGTCAACCTTTCAATCCTCTGGTCACAAGTGACACCCCACCGCAAACCATATATAGACTTTTCAAAATCGCGACAATCATGCGCGTAAATCCAGTACTTGCGGTCTTACACGTTAAAGTACACAAAGTTTGGAGTCTCCGGCGTGTTATATGAGTACTGTAGAGAGAGGGGGAGACGCAGGAGGCAGTATAAGCCGGGGCGCGGCGTCGATTCTATTTTCGACATCGGCACCGAGCCGCCTCCGCCCTTATCCCGCTGCGCCTCTCTCTCTCTCTAGCAGCTCAGCCAGCCGCGCGCGTGTCTTAAACTTTTTAAGCTCGCGTGCGAAACCTTTGAGCGGATGTACGGATGTTTTGGGCGATAGGTAATCCTTTTCTGTATATTGATCGCAAAAATCGGTATACATGGGATTTTGTAAAAGTCGCGATAAAAAACGTATGGTGAGAGAGGGATGTGTCTAATAATACGAGTAAAAAGAGGAATAAGGGAAAAAGAGAAGAAGGCTTGATGGCTAAAAAGCGAAAAAAGGAAGAAAAAAAAGATGTTCGAGGCATTTTGGTTCTGGCGCACGTATAAGCGAGAGAGAGAGTTTATGATTCATCGTCGTTCCAGCTGACTGACTTTCATCGGTGTACAGGCTTCGCTCTCGTCGTCTTAGCGGCCCTCCGTTGAGAGACACATCCGAGAGACTCGGTATTATTTTTCTCCCGAGTCTCTCTCTCTCACTCGTTTTCCGCTAATTATTAATCGGGCCGATTTCTCTGTAAAATTTTGAAAAATCGTTTCGAAACAAAAGGAACGCTTAGTAGCCATGGTCTCGCAGCACCTCTAAACCCTAGCATCGTCTTTGCAACGCTTCAAGCAGAAACAAAGTGCGTCCCAATGCTCGTAACTATATTCCCAAAGTTCCGCGTGCGCAAACATCGCCGGGAGATCAAAGAGAGCCATGGCTGCTTCAAAGAAGCTCGGCCACGGCTGATAAAGCGAGATTAAGGGGGTAAGAGAGAAAGAGAGTCGAGAGAGAGCACATGTACCATATCTCTGCGTTGAATGAATGCCTGGACGGCTGAGTCAGCTTAGCCCCGGCTAAATCCGAGCGCGAGAGGATGTACGAGAGAGGGAGAGCGTATACGCGGCTACTGGCAGCGAGCCAGCGGCGCGCGAACCACCCTGCTACTGCCGGCGATGCGAGATCGCGCGGCAACCTGCCGGCACCGGCGATTGCGTTGGCTCTCCATCTCCTTCTCTTGGCAATTTTCAACGTTTGAAAAGCACTTGCCGGTTTCATGGCTAATTATATACCGATTAGTCGATTAGCGATCGGTATATAGAGCAAACGATGGAATACTTTCCAATTGTTAACGGAATAGTGGAGGGAATCGGGTGTACACCGGTTCGACTGAGGCAAAGCTTGGGCAAAATGGCCGAGTCGCGTTTACTCGAGCTTTACGTAACGATGTATAACGATGTTGGCTCGTCCCGTTTAGTTGAGTGGAGCCATAGAGCTTTAGGAGCTAAAACAGCAGAGGATCGTTACTTTTTATTTCAAAGACGAGCTTTTAATACGAAGTAGCTTAATCTCCTCAGTTCGAAAGCACATTATTCCAAAAGCACAATGCACGTACAAATCTAATGCGCGTATGCGGCACCGATCTCTCGGCAAACAGGTGTTCCCAAGCGGTATACTACCGTGGGCAACAGACACAGCCGAAAGTTTCTCTCTCTCTCTGTGCGTACACACATATAAGCAAATAGCGCGAAATGGCTTTTCGCTCGGCAGCGGGGCCGTTCATCGGCTCCGAAAATAAAAGCTCTCTTTCTCTCGCTGGCATGGATAGCTATTCGGCTGACGCAAGTTCTCCCTCCGCCTCGTCGCCAGAGCGACGTGCCACTCTCTCTCTCTCTCTCTCTCTGATTCTTGCGGCCACCTTTTGCTTTGCCGTTTGTTTTTTTCCCCGCAGCCGGCAAACTATGCGCCGATCCCCGAAGCACACACCTCTCCTCCTCTAATCTCATAGCCTGAGAGCGGGTACAGGCCCGAGAGAGCCGTGGTTGTATGTATCACGGTTTGTTTGGTCGTATACTAATTTTAGAATGACGCAAGCCCATAGGCCGTAAGAATATAATCCAACGGGCTCGCGAGAACCACCAAGGCGATTGTCGAGAACGAGATATCGTCGTTGCCCGTATTTTTGGTATTTAATCGGCCTGAAAAGCCCGATGAGCTTACAGTCTTTGCGTGCGTGCACCAGTTGCTCAGAGGGGAGGAGTCTGGATAATAATATTTTGCTTGGGAAATCGAAGAATTTTTTTTTCCGGGCATATAGAGCTTTTCGAGGGGACTCGCTGCATCCTACGCACTGCATTCTATTTTTTTTTTGTCGAGCTCCCACGCTGTGGTTTTAGTTTTAGCCACGACTGTGGAGTTTTTTTCCTCTCACACTGAGAGAAAAAATTCGTTACAAGAACTGCCTATATTCCGTTGTCATTTCATTTGAAAGTAGACTTTCACATAAATACAGCTGATCTTATGGCAA
>JAPYYQ010002306.1:0-20440 GCA_030522585.1 Anagyrus pseudococci
AAATGTATTAATATTTGATTAACTTACCAAATTATTAATTTTAAGATGCAAGTGCATCTTAAAAATGCATTAAAATTAATAACATTTCTAACAGTGTAGTCATTATACCCAATCAATCCTGGAATTTCTACGGGGCTTCTACTATTTTGACTAGGAGTCGTAAAGGCCCTCCTCCGCTCGGTAATATTCGATCAATTTCGCCTATCGAGGACGACTTGGTTAACCAAGCAATTTCGAATGCCAATTGAAAATTGAACGTAGGCGCACTTTCTCTCTCTTGCGCGCGCACTAAGGTAAATACACCGGCAGTAAATACCTAATCAAAGAAGCGCCCAAACAACAAGTCCATTACGAGGCTAATAATTTATTCACAAAATTCGAGTTGATAAAAAAAAAAGAAAGAAAACGGTACATGAAAGCGCCGACGATAGTCATCGCTGTCGTCGGCCAGTCGTGGTGACTCGGTATTAAAAAGAACCGGCGTACCGACATTGACAGTGTCGATTGTGGTGGTGGGATTGAGGTGGGGTAAAGGGGAGAGAATAGACCTCCTACTTGCAAATAATACGAAAGGAGGAATAAGAAAAGAATGAGAGCGCTGGCAAAGCCTCGCCGAGCGGCATAAGTCGTAGACTATCGCCGCCATAGCCGGCGAAGCCTAGAGAAAGAGAGAGAAAGGCAAGCGGGTGGTGTATATAGGAGGGGTAGAGGAGGAGGAGGAGGTAGCTAAGGCGAAAGATAGGAGGAGCACTGGCGACGGCGAGTCTGCCTCGGCTCTCCGCGAGACTGGAGGGAGCCTATGTGCCGGCGTCGCGCTGGCGCGCTTGCTTCTACACACACACACACGCATACACGTGCATGCGCCTAAGTATAAGGTGAGCGAGCGCAGGCTATACACACTACCAGCAAGGGGCACACGCCGATCACTTATTCATGGCTCGAGAAACGATTTCAGCCCTCTATATGCGCTGCCACCTTTCTCTCCTCCGTGACCCCTCCCACCCCTATTGTAAAGCGCGTCGTCCCATGCGTGTGTGTGTGTGTGTGTGCATGAAAAAAAGAGACGGCCGTTCCTTTCTTCGCGGCCTTCTAAATTTCCTAGCGCGGGGTTTCACTTTAATAAGAGTGAAAATTGCCCGGATCCGCTTACCGGCGTTGAATCGGCGCATTGCTCGAGGGGACAGCTCGAAGTGGTGTGTGTACGTCTGCGTGTGCCAGAGCCTGCGATTAGTTCCGTCCCGTTGTCGTCTTTTGTCACACAGCGAATAGTGAAACGCTTGCGACGCGCCGAATGCGGGGGATATGCGTAATTGCTAGAGACGTTGTAACCCTTTTTTTTTCTTCTTTCTCAAAGCCGCGTGTTCGATATGTTTAACCTGTCGCTCGGTTGTGTGTTTTAATCGGTGCGCGTAACGCGTCGATGCCTATAAAATCGTGAAATTGGCCAGATTAAAAATGCAAGCGTACGTGCGAGCACATAACAAAGGAGAATTGTACAAAGCCGAGGTGTAGTAAAGTACAGCGACGTATGTTGTACACGCGCGTACGAGGTATACATATAGGCAAGGGGAAAAAAGAAACGTTAGAATAAGGCGCTGGAAAACACTATAATCTCCACTTTAGCGTAGTCGCTTTAAACGACAGAGGCTTACGATGTATATTTAATAATGCACTTGAGAGTGGTCTTGACAGAGCTGCGCGCCCGCTCTCCTCCTGCCAGTCAAGTCTCGAGAGCCGAGAGAGAGACACTCTCGGAAGGGGTGGGGAGTTGAGGCCAAGGAAATGCGGATTCTGTTACTAAACCGATCGCGAGCATTAGCGCTCTACTCTCCAGACGATGACTGCTTAATCCCCCTGACGTTCGATATCACAACTTTTCTATGTGACAAAGAAGGGGTGGGGGTGGACAAATGGAGAATATTTGACGAGTGATATTTCGCCTGTCCAAAGCTCAGTAGCCGAGAGGGGGTGAAATGAAATTTGCCCCAGGAATCGGAGGATGCAGCTTTAAATCGAATAACTCGATTGTCATTCATTAGATGGGGAGCTATCGTGTCGCGCGCTTTGAAATTTAGGCCATCTCAATTCTCTCTCTGCGGGTGCGCATGCGAGAGGCGATTCCGTTCTCGTTATGAAATGCCACGGGTGTTATGTGCATGTTTATTCATGCAAACGGGAATCTCGGGTTATATTCGGGCGACGAGGAAAAGTCGTTTGATTACAATTTGACGATTCAAAATTTTTCTTAATGCAAGAGTACCGATAAAATGTATTATCGTTTGCTTATGATAGCTTTCGTCGTCCAGAGAAAAGAAATCAATCAGTCAAAGCTGCTTTTATGAGCGAAGACTTCACGGTTATTGTGCATCACATTTCACGCCGTAGTGGGGTAATAAAATTTCTCGTCGTCATAAAATTTGAGTTCAGGAAGTGTCAGGGCGCGCGCGCGTGCGTTTGACATGCTGTAGGGCTTTCTTTCATTACTTTTTACAACGAGCGCGGAACGTACTTCTTTTCAGCGTCGCGCTGGTTTTTATTTTGTGCGACTGCGACTTTTTCTGCAAAAGGGTAATTTGCATTTATGGAGAAGGACAAAATAAGCAATAACAGTAATAGTCGAGTTAAAGGGATGGAATATGAAAAAGTTTTATTCGAAATTGCAGTGACAAAAATTTTGAAATTCTTCCATTTGACGGGAAAATTCGATGAATTAAAAGCGACCGTTTATTCGATATCATTTTAATATGCAAATATAAAGTCAATTTTATAATTATTTCCCAGGCTATTTCAACAATGGCCATTAAATGCCATTTAATTTATCATTTTTTTCGCGCAAATTCGAGGTTAATTCGCTTAACGATCGTCCAGCCTGAAATATTAAAATAATCGCGACGAATCGGAAAAATCGATTAAAATAATAATCGGCCAAATATAATTGCATTATATTCCCTCGGCCGCTCGTCATAAATCCCATTTCCTATATCCATCATATTACCATCCCAACTTCATTAGCATAGACTTAGTTTCTCCAATCTCCTCCCCCCATTAAACCTGTTTTTCCTTCAACTTTCGAATAACGCATTCAGTGCTATAAGAACGTCATAATTAAAAACAAAACAGACAACACGTGCAGCTGAAAAAAGCCAATGAAAACCAAAGCAGCCGTATACGCAGACTTTTCTCCATTACACGCGTCCAAATCCGTCCTGTTATCCAGGCACCTTATCTCGACTTGCCCCCCTCTCTCGTGTGCCTTATACGCGCGCCCATACACAAAGTCTCGGCTTAAGCTCCCGCGCATTACTGATATGCCCTCCGAGGCGTTACACTTTCCTTATATACACAGACAAACTCGACAGTGTAGTGCGCTCGCGAGAAAGAGAGCGGACGAGGGGGAGACACGGCTGGTATAGTCCAGGCGCGAGTTCCGAGTACAAATGAGAGGAGCTCTTTATATATACGAGCCCTCTCGGTCTATCTGGCTGTATATAGGCCGGCTTACGTCGCCGGCGGCTATACTAGCCGACGAGCCATTTAAAGGGACGAGCCCCCGTGTGTTTACTCGTTTTTCTCCCGAGAGCTACTGGCTTTAATGTTTTGATGGTTTCCTTTTCTCTTACTTTCGGCTGCGGAGCTTATCGATTCGAAGGCCAGAGGATTTTCTTTGGCCACGCGCGGAAAGGAAAACTTTCGCGCTGGGATTGCAAGTTTGTACGAGTCGCTGGTGTAAAAGGCGGGGGATAGAGGGAAAAGGGCTGGGAAGAAAGTGGCGCGGATGTATTCGTGGAAAAATGCTGAATGCGGCTTACGCTTGGTTTAATAAGTTAATGATACGACGACGGGAGGGGGGAAGCATAGCCGCGAGCTCGATATGTTTGCAGAGAGAGAGCTTTTCCGTTCTTACGCGTCGTTGGTTGCGTTGAAACTGCTAATTGTAACGCCCGGATTTCCCTTTCTCGCTTTTAACGAGGCCTGCTTAACTTTTTAAAATTCATTTCCGATGTAAACGATGACGAACCGATCGATTTAGTTTATCATGGTCGAGAGCGACTGCCAGTTTTAAAGCTCGAATGATCATCCAAGAAAATTAAAGCTGCATACACGCGGGGAGAAAGGGGGACCACAGGGGCCTGATTCCGTAACTATAACGCATCTTATAACGCGCGATACATAACGAAAATTGGGTTCTGCACATGCGCAGAAGCTTATATGAACTGTAACTATAACGCACGCGTTATAGTTACAGAATCAAGCCCCAGTGTCACTCGCACAGGCGAGCGCGCGTGTCTGAAAGAGAGCGCGTTACTTTCTTTCAGCGCTCGAATCTCTCTCTAGCATTCGGAGAGTCGCGCTTTCACGCGCGTCCCACGTGAGTCGGCTCAAAAGAAAATAACAGTTTTCATGACGTTTCGCGGGCGGCACGCCTGGCTAACGGCTACAAAACGCGCTGCTATCAAATGCGAGAGTTTTACTTGGTTTTTTTTCGGCCTCTTTGTCGTCGTGAGGATTTTTCAGGCTACGAGTGAGTTTCTCGAAAGGAGCCGTCACGGTCTTATCAGGCGTAAACTTTCGCGATTCTCGTTTCGATCGATATGCTCGATTAATATAGTTACCGTAAACTAGGTCGAGTATAATATTCTTACAAGTCTGTATACGCCAGGGGATCTTATTAAATTTTCAGTCGGTTTTCATAATTGATTTTCATAACACCATGTCCGCCCCGTCGACTTTGACAAAAAGTCCAAGTTTCTCAAACTCAGGCTTAATACGCGAAATGTAAGCGGCAATTGTATATTCCCCGGCAACTCCGAATTACACACCAGTGAAAGAAAAAAAATCCCACATGCTCGTAACGCTACGCACGCGAGCAATCAGAGAACGAAAGAGAAGCGGAGGGGGGTCGCGTTGAAAGGTCCGCGAAAAGGACATCGGTGCTCCGCAAGCGAAAATAAAAAAAAAGAAGGGAGATGGGGGGGAGACGTCCCGTCAATACTTCTCACGGCATTGTGCGGCAACAAACGACGGTTTTCAAAGCGACCCTCCTCCTACTCCCCCCCCCGGAGCGCCTATTTTTTTCAGCTCACAGCAAGAAAGCGAGAGAGATAGGGTGGGAGGAGAGTTGTGCTCGGGAGAGGCGCGGATTTTCTCTCTCCCTCTCTCATTCTCTCTCTGTCTTGCTGAAGAGCGGGAAAGCAAGGCAGCGCGCGGCTCTCTTTTTGCGGGCATCGCGATCTCCGGGCGCGCCGGCGCGCGTCGGAACGGCAGCGAACACAGCCAGCTCTCTTATACGTACGCCCCCCTTCCCTCCTCGGTACACCCCGCCCCGCTGACGCCGAGTCTACTGCTGTTGCAACATGCCGATGGGAATCTCGTATATACCGTGGGGTTCGCTGACCCAGCGTTATACTAAGCCCCCGATGTTTGATTATTATTGCGATTATACGTGGCAAGCGCGCGCCGATGATTTTTCCCCGCTGTTCGGCGATACAGTTCGTTATGCGGGAGTCCATCGTATCGTTTCGAGGTGATAGGGGATAAGGGATCGCATGAGGTTTATTAAGCCGAAGCACTGTTATTTGGGCAACAGTTTTGGATCTTGACTCGAAACTGTCGTGAATGGCGAAAAGGAAAAAAAGTGAAAATAAAGGAAAGGTAATGAGGGATAAAGAAGAGTCATAAAACAAGGGACCGCTGTACCAATGAGGCAAGCTATATGCCCGCCGGGCCGATAAATTTTAAGCCGGAGCGCCTCCTCTTTCCGGCAGATATACATCCCGCATAAATCCAAAGAGCATCGATATCGCGGGCTACGCGCGTAATAATCAGCGTGTGTAGAGCCAATGAGGACGGGAGGATGACGGGCTGGAGAGAAGGAGGCTTTGCCTCTATACCCGCAAGACGCCGACGACGGAGTATAGTCTCGGAGTAAAAGGTAGCGGCAGGCGCTCGAGGCTGGAAGACGAGGAGGAAGGGGAGGACAGGAGAGAGAGAGAAAGAAGAGAGGGAGCGGACGGGAGAGGAGCGCGCAACGAGGTGGTTCAGGGTCGTCGAACTCGGGCAAACAGCCGGCGGCCAGAGAGCCAGGCTTATACGCGCTCTCTCGCCCTACAGCTTCGGATGAGTCAGCTGCGAAATCGGTCCGTCGGCTACTGTGCGCGCCCCCGTTTATCGCCTTTTATTTCGCCTCCACCTCCCCCGCGAACTCGCCCACCTACACCCTCGGACTTGGACTAAAAGGAGAAACGTTCCTTTCACGCTCTCTCTCTCTCTCTCTCTCTCTCTCTCTCTCTCTCTCTCTCTCTCTCTCTCTCGCGTTACCGGTTGCCCGCCTATTTTTCAAGCCCGAGTCTATTACGTAAGTTACACATAAGCCGGGGTGGAATTTTAACTAGGCGCAAGGTGCAGTGGTGGGCTTTTTTTTTATTTTTCTTCGCTTTTATTTCTGCTCGCTCTTTGCTTGTGCGTTTAGACCGGGGCTGTGTTTTTTTCATCCTCCTCTTTGATAAGGACTGTTTGGTAACACCGGCCACTGGAGATTTTGAAAATGATCCATGTTGCATTCTCGCTCTCTCGGCACTCGGGCTTATGTAACAGGCGTGTGTATCTTTGGCACGTGGTATACCCTGTGTATGTTTGGATATGTGTTTTTTTTCTGTTTCATTCGTTAGCTTTGTGTCGAACGGCTATGATTACGACGTGTGTGTTGCGAGCGATGGCAAAATACAAAATTACGCTTGTAGTTTTACACGCTTTGTGTATATTCGCTCGGTCAAGTTCTGTATACTGCAGATAGAAATATGTTGGATAGGTGTGTTTGCAGGTTGTTGTTGACCGTAGTTGAACACTCGAATGTACAAGTCTACTCTGTAACACGAATATTACCGAGTGAAACATTACCCGTTAATTCGCTAAAAATGCAAAGAACGTTTTTCTCAAACCACTAAATCTCGAGTCAATAATAAAATAAGCTCTGATTCTTAACCCAATCGAACACCTCCATAAATTTATCGAAGAAATTCAAAAAAAATTAAAAATCCTCCGGCTTTTTAAAATTCTCGTCAGCTCCGACCAATTCACTTAACTGCGTTATTCTTGCGAGTCGGAGAAAGAACCATTTCCATAACCCATAACTTTTCATCGGCGTAACCCATAAAACAATCCCGAATTCGCCGTCCTCAGCCCGCCGACAACTCAATTCTCTCAACAAAAAGAAAACGTGAAAAATCGTCGGATTGATTTTACGGAAACAAGAGCAACGTCGCAGCCCGTCCAAGTCGTCCCGTGCTCGCTCCCGATTCGCCTACTACATTTTTCACCAGCTCACAAGAGCGAAATGGTGGGGAAGGGGTAAGGAAGTCAAAGCTAGCTGAAATATTTACCGGGCCGAGGATCGTAGGAGAGTCTAATCCCCAAGAGGTCCGTCTCGCGACAGGACGTCGCGCCTCGAGCGTGTGTACTCTCGCGGTTCGATTTTCCGGGCCCGGAAATATTCATGTCCCGCGGCCCTTTCAAGTTCGTCGAGCCGAGTCTAATTAGCCACGTCGCGAGCAGCCAGTGGCTTTGCCCCCCCCCCTCTCGCTCTGTCTCTCAATTTTCTTTATGACCCATCGGAATTCCCGCGAGCGGCTCTATATCTCGCTCGCTCAACGACGCAGCCGAACAGCCGCGCCCTATGCGCCCCCCTTCCACCTTCCCCTCCTTCTGGCCTCCCCGTGCAACGAGCATGAAATTCGCCGAGGCAGGCGCGCGCGCGGATGGGATTAATTGACGCGGCTCTCTCTGCGGAGAATTTTTTCGAATCGCCGGCTCTTTAACGAGCGAGCAATTGGCTTTTTCACGTCCCACGCGGAAATGGAGCTTTGCTCTTCGTTCGCTCTGTCTTGCTTTCTCTCTCTCTCTCGCCCTCTCTTCCTCGCTTTTCCCCGAGCGCACTAATTTTATTGGCTCGGCTCTCTTTTTTTTTACTTCGTTTTATTGTACGGGTTATGACGATCTTTTACCGTCGCTGTCGTTCTGATGTGGCCGGACGGATTTCCAAGTTTTTCAGAGTACATTTAAATCCTCGGATTAGAAGGTTAATGAATTTATAGTCAGCCTTTTAGATGTACGTGTAACATAATCAATAGCGTAAAAGTTCCATTAACCAAAGGAAAACAATAAAAAGAAGATCATTTCAAAATCAGCAACACCACAACCTTAGTTTACGTAACGACAGGCAGACGTTCTACATCTAAGAATATCCAACGAACAATCCCTTTATACCAAGCCTCGTTACCGTAGCGCCAAACAAAAGCAGGGCGAGGAGCTGGAGCACGCGCGGAATGTCTCTACCGAAAAAATATCATCCATCTAAGACGCCAACAGCAGCTACAGCGACAACAACGAAGAAGAAGAATCCCCAAGCCGAGGCAATATTCCCATCGCGCCGTTGTAACGTATATACACACACAGTACAGCACATAGCGCTAGAGCAGCAGCCCGAATCCCTGCGGCACTAAGCGCGCGTTTAAAGGATGATTGTGTTAGCCAAAATTGTTCTGGATAATGCAAGCCCCGCTTGCGTCATAAAGATTCATTGCGCTTTTGTGTCTACGAGCACATCCACGTACTTAGCCCGATACAAGCACAAGCACACAGACAAGCTCAGGCGCGCCAACGTCGAACGTCAGATAATCCGGAGAAGCTCTAAGTGCAGGGCGAACAAGTAACGCCAGATAATCCAACCCGCTCAACCTGCCAATTTCATTTCTGTTTGTTCCTAACTCAATATTTCATGCAACCGCTCTTTCGAGACTTTGCGAGGCTCTCCCCCTTCTCCGCTCCTTCATTGTTATTTACACCGCTTGAATTTTAAACGAGCCGTCGGAGTGTGCGGTGTAACTGCAAAATTGGAAACGAGCAAAAAAAAAAGGCAAAAAAACGAGAGCACGAGTGAAAAGTTACACCCTCGAACGAAATTCGCGAAATTAAGCCGCGTGAAAAGGAGCGTTTCGTTCCTCTGTGTGTATATATAGAAATTGCAGGGATGGGGGTACAGAGGGAAGTTCTCGTAAAGAGAGCAAAGCTCAGCGAGAGCCAATACCATCTAAAAGCAATGTACTTCTGTGTGGAGCCCTCGCGCTGCAGCCCAATTTCCGAAAGTGAAATCAGACAGCGAGGGTGAGGCAGAGGGCGTTGCCGTATCGACGCGCCGAGATTTTCGACGTACGTATATACGTGTAGCCTCCCTCCGCGCTCGCTCTCCTCTTCAAAGCAAACGCGGCTGGTTTATCGCGCGTAATCACACTAATAGATTACCGAGAAGAGAGCCTAGGCGAAAGAGGGGAAGAGTTGCGTTATTACACCCCCTCCTTGGCAGAGCGTGAAAGTTAGCCGCGCATATCGTCTGGTATTATAGCTTTATATGCGCGCGAGGCACACTCGCGAATTATATGGAAAAAACTCAGGACTATTGCGTCAGGTTGCACAGGAGGCTTGCGTGTCCGCCTCGTTATATGATTGCCGAGTTTTACTTTTTTTACTTCCCCCTTGGACGATGGGGGGAGGCGGGCTGATTGTCGATTTGTCCATCCGCGCACTCGCAATTGTGTATACCCGGCTGTGTCGTATTGCGAGATGCGCTCGTTTCCTTTTTTTAACGGTAAAGGACAATGGCGTGACCGCTTAAGGCGAAAGCCAATGCAACGTTGAATTTACAATTAAGGATGTATATAGGAAAGCGGAGGGGGAGGGGCTCAATGATGGTTATAAGCGAGTTTCGCTCGATGTACTGTTTTGCCTATAGTATAAAGTCGCTTTCTCTCTGTGTTTCTCCCTTGCTTCGAAATTAGCGACTACGTACGCGCTTTGAATAACGTGAAAATTGTTTTGGGTATAGATAGCAAGAGGTAGGGGGAGCTATTGCCCGTGTCATCGCGCTCGGACGCACTGTGTGGAATCGGTGCAGGGACGCGAGAGTTAATTAATGCTTTCAATCTTGCGTTTAATAATCAAGCGGAATATACGCGCACGGAATATGTATAAATACACATGTAAAACTCGCGCGTGTAAAATCGATGTCGATAGCCTGTAATTTAAGCCCTCAACAGACAACTGCCAGAATTTTATCGATTCACCTTTTCCAGCGTACATACCGTGCGCCAACAATACTACAGTAACAAACTTTTATTCCTGTTATTTAACTTCCAACAATTACATTTTTCCTCTTCTTCTTCTTCGAAAAAAAGAGAAAAAGGAAAAACAATTGTTTACATTATAAGGTAAACAGCTGTGCGCTTGAAAAATCTAGCTTCAATAGACACGGACGGTAAAGAGCAAGCGCTTGAGTGTACGTTGAGAAAAAAAGGGGGAAGGGGAAATATTCTTTGCATCGTAATTACGAAAGAGACGGCCTGCTTATTATAAGCAGCGACAATAAAAAAATCTTTTAATGCCGGCAAGTGCATAAGAGATGAGAGAGAGAGAGAGCGGCTCGTGGAGTCAAAACGGAGAGAGAGAGAGAGAGAGATGGTGAGCATTAGAAGAAAGCGTAAACACGAGGAAAAAACGCAGGCGAAATACCGGGACGAAAAATGCCGTAACGAGGCTCGCTCTATTCTCCAAGATTCTCTCCAACAGAAAAAGAGAGAGAAAGAGACTGCTCGGCCAGTAAGCTCCTACCTCCTGCTTGCTTTGCCTCGAAGAAAAAGAAGCCGATGTAGGTGGAAAGGGACGGCGGAAAGGTGGTGGTGCTGGGTCTAGATTCCGCGAAAGCAGCCTGAAATATTCAATTACGAGCGGAGGTCCGGTGCGCGAGCACAATGGCACGGTTTCGCCGCGCGAAAATAGGCTCCCACTTAAATAATTCAGCGGGGTCGGACTCGTTCCTTTTTTTTCTCCTCCCTTTCTCAACCCCCCTCCCTCTGCGCGTCTACACTCGCGACTGTCAAGCACGGTCGATACGTCCGACTAGCAGCTCAGTGTGTGTGTTTGTTGGTGATAGGTGGTAAGGTGGCCCGCGACATTTCCGGAGCTCCGTAACGGCGGCGTTCGTCCATCGCCGAATTGATTAGATATTCCGAGTTATACTGCTACAGCGCCGTATACTCGCTCGGTCAGCCGGAGGTCGTGCCTTCCCCCCCTCCGTCCACCCACTCATCCGCATTTTCACGAGGACGAGAATAACCGCGGATCTATAGGTAACGAGTCGCGAGTTCTTTTTTTTTCCCACCGACGTTTCTCCCTCTGTTTCAGGACTTTGAGGGGACAAGTTGCGGGCAATGCGGCTTGTATTCATGAGCTCCGGCACAAGCCTTCGGGGCTGCGTTAGATGCCGAAGCTCCGGGTACGCCTCGATAGGCTGCTTTGAATATGGATTTCCGCGCTGTCACTCGCGGGGAAACGCTTCGTTTTTTTTTCTGCCCCGTTGCGGGGGAAATTTAGGGGAAAGGCGAAACGATTCTGGGCTAATGGAACGGTTTTTATGCTTTCGCGCCGAATCGCTTTTCGTACGTATCGTTCGCTTTTTCCTCTGCGGTTTATCGACCTTGTTAAAAGACAAGCTGATATTCTATACCTCCGTTTTCTTTTTTTTTTCGATAGCTTTAGCAGGGGGACGTAGTTGTCATTTGCTACAGCACATAACGTCGTACGAAATCTAAATATCGATTTCTGCCCGGTTATATTTTGCCTTTTGTTGATATTGTACTACGTAGACGAAATAATTACGTTATTGTGCGTCATGCGCGTCGCTATAATGAATAGATAATAATCATAAATTAACGCGCTAGCCGTATAATTAGGAGAGAAATTTAATGAACATACACAGCGGTGGTATCATGCCCGCGCGCCGTGTTGTATCGAGTCTTGTTACTGCAAAAGGATCAAAATGGAAAGAAAAAAGAAACGAAACAAATTTCAATAAAAATAAAAGAAGTCTTTTTTTCACCTTCGAGTTTTTTTTTCTAAACGGACAAGAAATTCGGAGCGTAAGCGCGAATGTGCTTTTGACACGCGATAAATGAAAAGAACGGAACACGGAATTCATGCATACTGATTAACGTGCTTTATTTTTAACCTTTTGCCTATTACAAATAATTGCAAATGAAACGACTCATTTGCAAGAAAAACTCATCAGCTTCGTTGCCTTTCTTTTAATTTAATAAAAGGAAAGAGAATATGAAAAAAAAATCGTATAAATACATCAGTTCCCCGTAAAAAATTCATATTCACGGAGGAAGAATATATTGCCGGCTATTAAAAATTCAAACAGTTATTGTCAAGTGCACTTTACTGTTTCTTCGGCTTAAAAACGCCTTGTAAATAATGAAAGAAAGAAGAAGAAGAAGAAGAAGAAAAAAACACAAGACGACGGAAATTCAGTAAAGTGAAAAAGCTATAGTTAGCATTCTAGAGCAACAGCGGGGGGCGCAAGGAGCAGTCTATTCACGAACGAATTTTCATGCCGAGTAAAGTCTCGCCTCTTTGGTAGCTTCATTTATTTAAAACAAACCCTCGCTCATCCCGCGCGCCAAAGAGACGTAAAGTCGAAAGAGAAGAGAGATACGGGACGAGCGACTCCTGATATACTAAAGAAGTTTTTCTCCGGCTAAAAGTATCACGACGTCAACTTGTGTGCTATAAATAATAACAGCCCGACACTATAATACATTGTCTAATTATATAATAAAACTGGTAATATCCAGGTCATTTCTCATTTTCCCACATGCGATCGTCTAACGTGCGCGGAAAGACGAAAAGGGCATTAATTAAAGAGAAGAAAGAAAAAATCAGATAAAAAAAATATGTAGGCTGACTAATTAATTCGTTGCCTAGAGAGAGTGTAGAGGGGGGGGGGAGAGGAAACAGGAGCAGCGTAGCGTCTTAGCCAGGGATTCATTATACACTCTTTCTCTGTTTAGGGGCGAAAAACACAATCGAAATTGCGTATAGTTTTCGCACGAGCGAGAATTAAAGGCTTGTCGAGAGAGGCTCGATAGCTGGCGGTTATCAAGCGCGTTACGGCTTGAAAAGAGAGAGAAAAAAAAGCAGCCGGTGTAAGCGGTTCGGAGGAAATGCCGAAGCGGGTTATGTAAAGTAGAGCCGCGTTGCCGCGACAAAACGAAAATCGATATCGGGACGAACGGACGAAGGGTGGAAACGGACGAAAAAGAGGACTGCCGACTTTTGCGACGGCCTTGAACCTACGAGTTTTAGCCTCTGTGGGCGAGTGTGTGTGTGTGCAGCTGGATTGAAAACAGTTTGATGAATGGCTGATTGCCGGCTGTATCGGTGAAGAGATGCCTGCACGCTCTGGAATATGGTTGCTCAAAGAGCAGGAATTTCCCTTATATTTTGCTTTGGACGAGACTGATATATACGTGGCCGAGGTTGCCCGAGCAACCGGGTGTGTACACACTACGGCGTAACGCGTTGATTGTAATAAAATTTCGCTCTTTCGTGCTTCTTACTATTTTTATCGTTATAATCGTATTGCAGTTTTTGTAAGGAAACGGATCTTTATAAAAATTATTAATAATAGTACCTGCAAGAGAGAGAGAAAGAGGGGCTTTGAAAATGTTCATCGGGCAGCTTGATAAACCGCGAGAGCAAGATAAATCCAAGCTGCCGAGACGGTGCATAGCGCATGTGCAGCGAAGCCGAAAGGCCATTACTCAGCGGTAGCGAGTTACTTCTTACGAGATCGCTTACTCTCTCAGGCTATCCGCGGCGATAACGATCGATAGCCCGCGCTTTTCCGCGAGAAAAATCAGGCCGATTGACGCTACCGAAGACGACGACGACGAGGCTTGGAAAAGATTTCGCGCGTGACGTGCCGCGGGAGTTGCTGCCGGCACTCGAGCCTGTATATGTAAATCTACGTCGAGCACGTCCGCATTATGTTGCGAGAGAGATGAGGCTCGGAGAAGAGCCACCGCGTCATTTACATGTAATAATGAATCTGCAGTGAAAACTGCTGATTTTTTCACTCTTACGTTTTGTCAAGGTGGCGTATACCAATAGATGGGATAATGTATTATGGACGAGATCCATGTGTGTGTGTGTGTGTGTTTAAACTCGCAAAATTTGATACAAGTTCGAAAGGTCGACCTAGTTTCGCTGAATAATTCTCGGGCCGATGTTCGTGACACCCTAGAAAATGACTTCTGTTTGCATTATCCACGAGCGGCTTTTAACCTTTGGAAAATTGCCGTGGAAAAAGTTTAAACCTGCCGTACATACGTATTGGCCTCTTTCTCTCTCTCTCTCTCTCGCTCTATACCTTTGTTTCCTTTTAAACGAACTCCCGAGCACGAGCGGGCAAGTGTCAAAAGTTGGCCGACTTTGTCTCGGAATTGCTGGAAAAGTGCCGTACAGAGCTAAGGCATTGAGATAACTAGTTCTTTTCGATGCTTATACACGAAAACGCCCTTATACTACCGCGAGAAAATTCTCAAATCCTCGCGAGCTTTCTAACGATTTCGCTTACCTTCTTTTTTTTCTTTTACTTCTTTCTTTTTTAAACGTCATTTTGAACGGCTGTACAGAACGAGCTAACTATTGCCGGGGTAATTTTCTTTGTCTTAATGCTCTCGGTGAAAACGATAGTTTTAATTGGCCTCGTAATTTGTGAACTGATGTATATATACCACTCGTGAATTCTCCGTATGTAATTTAGAAAATTGACAGGTGCGCGTTTGTTTCGCGAGTGATGTCTGAAAATTTAATAAAGTTGAGCGAAAAAAATATATATGAGGTGCATGAGAATAAATTTGAAGAAAACTATAAAACAGAAAAATCCGGCTCTATGCAGTGGCGCATGAATAAAACGCATTTTATTCAAGTGTTTTACTGCGGGACTATTCTCGTTACCCTCAACTTATATAGAACTTTTAAATAAATTCTCGCGGTAAAATACGAGGCTATAACGGAAATGCGATGAAACTTCCAGAATTACAAAGAATCTCTCTCTGCCTCCCTCCACTTCTTATGCTGTCCCTTACAGTTTCAAAATATTCTCCCTCCCGCATAAACATACATTCGTCAACTCTGATCCTCGAACTTTTCCAACGATCTTACCGAGACGCTTTTTCAAAAATCCCAAAGCTCTGGGAAGTTACGAACAACAACCACAACAACAAAAAAAGTCCGAGCACGTCATTAAATCCAAAGCTCGAAACGTCGTCACGCCGTCGAAAACAAAATTTCAGACCAAAGAAAAAAAAAAGAAAGGAAAGGAAGGAAAGAAAAAAAAACTAGCCTCACGGTAGCAGAGAACGAACGTATATAAGCCAGTGCGAGAGGTGAGCGCACGAAGGGACCATTATCAGCCGGGTGGGCCGTAAAGCAAAAAACAATCTGGCTCACGCGGGTGCGCTTCCATGCGGGCGTCGAAGGCCGGAAGGAGAGAGAGAGGCTCGAGGAGAAAGGCGAGGTAAAAAAAATGGAGGAGGAAGTGTAATGGGGGGTGGGGGGCAGAGGTCCGAAAAAGGGGATCGATATAGGCGCGCGGAAGGTGCTACGCGCGCACCTTTGGCTTGACGACAACTCTGTCGCGAGCGCTATATGCCCACCTGCGCGTCTATTCACGCGAGCGCGAAATTGAATATTTCATCGCGAGGAGAGGAGGGGACACCACCCCACAGAGGAGGCGAACTTTTTAAATTGATGGCTATTGATTTTGCACGGCCGTTTTTTTTTTTATTATTTTTCTATCATTCTCTCTTTCTCTCTTTGCGCTCAATAATTTACGGGGGAAAAGTTGCGTCCGAGTTTGCTGTCGAGTTGATCAAAGTTTCGCGCTCGCGCTGGCACTCGGAATATTAATTTTTTATTAGGAGTAGATTTCACCTTCGCATCGAAGGGTTTCGTTCTTTTTTAAGAGTCACTTGTTTTCGACGTTTTCGACGTCCGAGAAGGAAAATAATATTTTCGACTCGACTGCTTGGCATATATTGTTTTAAGCTAACGCATGTTCTTGAGTTTTCTTTTATAATTCGAAATGGACAATTCGTTTGGAGTAATATAACGCGCGAACTGACGTTTGTTATTGATTTTTCAAAGAAAAAAGACGCTCCTTTGGTCAAACCCGAAGAGCCATAATTTTCTCATTTTCCGCTGGAAACATTTACATTTTGCTTAAACAAAATAGGCTATAGCCGTGCGTGATATTTTCTTTTTCGCAGCTATGAATAGCGCCGCGCCGCTTGTGCAAATAAATGTAAGGTTTTTTCTCATTGACGTCACTCATAGACGAGCTGTGTGAATTTGTCCCACAATCGAGTAATACGCGGCTTTCATGACTGAAAAAAAAAAATTTCCTAACTACATATCGTAGTGGACGATAACGAAAGATAACAACACGGGCTATCGCTATTTTATGACCATCAAGATTACAAATAAACAATAAATATACTTTTTTTAATAAATACGTAAAATAGTATACAGTGCCAGAAATAACTTTTTCTACTGTTATAAATAATGAATTATACGCTCGATTGAACACGGTCCTTTTGAAAAATCACAAAAGCAATCAATAACAATTTCAAAAATATCCTGCAAGTCATGCTACCGCAGCTAGAATAAAAAGAAAAGATCAATTTAAAGAAAGGCAAGAGAGAAGTCAGTTGAACGGCATCGGCGATGGGCGAGAAAACCAAGGCGCGTCCACAAAGTCAGTGGCACCCCTGTAGGTCGATAATAAAAAGAGAGAGAGAGTATAGGAAGCCCATCAGTCTATCAAAAAGGCTTTAGAGAGCAGCCTTACACGCGGGAAACCAATCTCCCCCCCGTTAATTTCCCAACCCGCTAGCACGTGCAGCCAGTGCCGGCGCAGCATCCCCATATATATATAGATCTCATCGATAGCCGATCGTCTCCCCCGATTCGTCGCTCCTTCGCACGCGTCGGCCACGACGTTGGCCCCCTCGCGCACCAGCAAACAAATTCATCCAGTCCTCTCTCTCTCCCCCTTTTGTGTCTCTATGTAGCAACCCCCCGCGGTCGCACGCGACGAAGCAAGCCTGGCTACATGCATGTGCGTGTGTATAGGGGAGAGAGAGAGGGGAGCTGGTAAAGTAGGAGTCGGCCGGCGTGTGTATAGCGATTATATAACGAGGCTCTCGCGCGCGCGAGAAACAATGGAATAGGCACGGCGCTCGCTGCTACCGGCCGGCCTCTCTATATCGTCCTGCGTGCGCTCGGAACCGCACAGAGGAGAGAACGACGCCGGCAGCGCAACATGGCGAGCGGATGTTGTATAACGGTTAGCCAGCCAAGAGGAACGCCGGGAGCAGCAAACCGTAAACGCCAGCGGCTGAGCGGCCGACAGACTACGCGATATGCCTCTCTCTCTCTCTAGAGCAAAGGAGAGCACAGACGAACAGATCGAGAGCTCTCTCTGCGTGCGCGCCCAGACCGGTAGGATAGATCTATTTTACAGAGCCGCTGCTGCCGCTGACGAGGTCTAAACAGGTAGACCAGTGATATACTTGCGATATAAACCCCCCACCTTCTCACACACGGTCTGCCTGTTGCTGCTGCTGCTGCTACCACTACTACTTGCTGCGCTACCGAGGATCATGAGCTTTCCGACAATTTTTTTTTCCTCCTTCCTTTTTATTCGCTTGCGGTGTTGGATGACCGGTGGTTGATATTTCGAGCGGATGTGAAGTTTTTTTTCTCTTTTTTTTTTAATTTGGTATATATACCCGAGCAAAGTTTAGTTGACATGGGAAGATGCAAATGTGGGAAGTTTATGTACGAGTTGGAATTTTTTTTTTTTTAATCGCGTAAAAGCCTTGGAAGTGGAGCGTTTAAGTACACTTTTTTTACTCTTTCTCGCTTCGAACTATGGCAAATTGTTTAACTCGCGGGAAATTGGGTTTTGAGAATCTAATTAAAAATTTCGGGCAACTTAAAACTTTATTAGAAGTATAGGCGGCGTTTAATCCCATTTTCCAAGGGGTAGAGGGGGGCAGAAGTGATAATTTTTCGGCCCTTCTAAACTTCGCTTCTAACCTGTTTATTCTCTTACGTTACAAGTTTACGCGTTCGTGTACTCGTAAATTTACGTATAGCGATCCATAAATATAAAAATCAAAAACATCGTGCGAGTCATCACCTAAAAATCAAACGCGTTTTTTCAATTGGCTCGTTCGCCACTTTTTTTTTTATTATTCGCTAAACAAGCGCAAATCCAATTAATCCCCGTCATTTGCCAAACGCGCGTGTCCGTATGCCGAGTAGAGAAAAAAGGAAAATTAAGCGAAAAACAAAAAGCTCGGGAAACATCAAAGCTAAGCCATGAGACAGAAGGGTAATCGAGGCTAAAATTTGCTTAACGTAGCAAACTTTTCCTTCCCAGCAGAGAGAAAGAAAACTCTGCTCCTCGTGCTTATCCCGGCATAAATTGCGGCTAGACGCGCCAGTACATATCGCAAGGCCAGACCCCGCGACTGTATGTACGTATGTGTACGTGCAGTTCTCGCGCGAGATTCTTGAAAAATCTTTCGAGCGAGTGTGTTTGTGTGTGCCGGCAAAGGCTATATCTATCCTAGCCGCAGGCGCACAGAGAGAAGGAGAAAAACGCCCGTCTCGCGTATATACGTACGTCTCTCGTTCTCTATCCCCGGCTCGCGGCCGGCTGCTCTTCAGTAGAAACAGTTGCGGTGCGTCGAGCCACTCTCGGCTGCCTCCCCTTCCCCGTCCACTTTTCCTGTCCTCCTTCTCCACGCGTCGTCCTCGTTTATCCCTCTGCCTCTATATCTAGCTCTCTCTCTCTCTCTAGCGACCACTTTTCGTCGTTGCCGTTCCGGTTCGGCGCACGACCGTGTCAAAGCCTCTCTTTCTCTCGCCGAGAGACACCGAGCTACAGCTGGGGGATAAAAACGCGACTTTTCCCTTCTCCTCTCGTTCCTTTATTTTCTACGAGAGTATACGCGCGTATATCGGGTGGCAATGCTCCTCGTCAATCGCCAGCCGTCATCGAGAGCGAGGATGCGCCTCGAGGCATCGAATCCGTGTCTAGATCATCGGGCGAGCGGGGGCGCGTTGATCCGGAAACGGAGTGCGCGGCAATTGCAACGAGTAAATCCGAGTCTTTCGCTTTCTCCGATCGATTTTCATTCGCTCGCTTATTCTTTTGTTTCTCGCTTTTTTTTTCTCTTCTTTTATTCCAACGGCGTACTTTTAGCAAGTTCGCATGCATATAGCGCTTGGAAAGGCCGATAAAACGGCGCTTGGACTAAACGCAAATACAGAGTGCGCGGCTGGCTCGCGAGAAACGTCGGGCATTATTGAGTAAATAATTCAGGGAGTGTAGAGCTGTTACTATAAGATAATGAATAGTAAGTGCAGCCGAGCACGCGGATACTTTATTGCGGCCGTAGAGTTGCGTATTGATTGCCGCTTGAATTATTAACGAATGCCGCATGTGAATAGCGCGGAAAGAAAGAGAGAAAGAAAAACCGAATAAAATAATACATGCATATGTGTATAATACGGTTAAACAGAGGGTGGGACGACGCTCTCGCGCTGCACGCACGCGCGGTCGCCACATCGGCTATTCCACTCTAAATAGTACAGGAGAGGCTGGCGCGCCAGCCCGGAAATATTATTGTAATAACTCGGCCTCTTAAATATTTCATTGCTCTTGCGTAACACTGATTTCAGCAGTCTTGCTTTGCCTTCTTTTTTTCGCCCGAGACGAATCAATTTCTCTCTGGAAAAAAAAAACAAAGAACAAGGCGCATTTTGCCCGTCGATGAAATAAAAATAATAAAAATAAAAAGTTGCAAACATCAGAGCGGGATGAACATTCCGCGTTCGCATACGGGAGGCTTCGCGTTACATTGAAACACCAGACGCGCTGTAAAAATAATTGCGCAGCCGGACGCAACTCTGCGCCCATGTATCACGCGCGCACACGTGGGCCCGCGTATATAGTTGAACAAAGTTACAACCTCGTTCACGCGCAATTTGCAGATGCGCTCAGAGGAGGAGTAGGGGGTAGAGCCGGAGAGGGACGAGATACAATCATAAGCGAGCGGCGAATTGGAGCACAGCGAGACAGAGAGAGAGAGAGCTGCCTTGTTCCGAGCCGAGAGCTCGCGATAAAATTCAGCAGTGTATACATATAGCGTAAAAAAGCAGCAGCGGCAACGAAACACACAGCTCGATCGAGAGAGACCGCAAAGTTTCCCGACCACACCTAGTTCTTTCTTTTTTCTCACTCGCTTGAAAATTTCGGAAAAATATAACGAGAGTTGCGGCGAGAAGAGGAGTTAAGGGGGGGGGGCGAGAGCGAGAAAGAAGTAGCCGAGGAAGCGTCAGAGACTGCACACACGCCGGGCACTGAAATGCACCCGAACAGAAATTGAGTTGGGGCGCACTTCTGGCCCAGCTGTGGTGCCACAGCTTCCAGCGGTGGCCCAGCTGGGGCTAATGCACGCGCGTAGATGGC
>JAPYYQ010002307.1:0-20437 GCA_030522585.1 Anagyrus pseudococci
AATTTCACCATCGACTTTTGAGACCTCGATTTACCCTTAGGTCATGGTCGCAGCGCTTCCCCATTAGCGGGGATTTAACAACGATTTTGAGTGGACTATACTGCAGCCTGCGCTCGCCACCAAAACAAACACTCGCTCTCTGCGCCTCTCTCTCTCTCTCTCAAACAATATGGCGGCCGTGAGCTTTGCTGCTCTGCTGCTGTTCCCGTTGACTCTCGGTCTCGGTTGCGCTGCGGCGGCGGCTCTCTCTCTCTCTCTCTCTCTCTCTCTCTCTCTCTCTCTCTCTCTCTCTCTCTCTCTCTCCTACGGAAGCGCCTACTAGTCCAATAAAATAGGTCACGATTTAAAAGTGCAAGGGCGAGAGCTGCATTTTGGCTTATATTGTAGAGGAATATTAGCTCTACAATATGAGCCCAAGTTGAAGTCTCTAGCTGCACGAGATGTTGCAAAAATGGCTTGCAAACTTTCAAACGCTGATATCTCCGGAACGGTTAGTCGTAGAGACCAACGGCACGCACCATTCGAAAGAGCGTGCGATTTTACACTAAAAACGACTAATCGCTCCAGATTTATCAGCGAAAAATCGTGAGCAATATTTAATTGAAAATAATAGCAATTCAATACAATGACAGTTACGTATTTACTTTTTTCACTAGAAAAAATGCGTGGTGCTGTTAATGATACAAACGTATACGTAAAAATAAAACACTATCAGTAGTGGTATAGTACGTATGTTGCTGAACGTGTCCTAACTTCTTGCCGATTAGCTTTTGTTTTGCAACGTGCGAACGCACAACGAAACAAGAAGATCATAACGAAAGTTACATGCCAATGTAAAAATTAAAAAATTTAAATCTAGAACTTTTTAATTCTTAACATGTCCCGAGAATCGGAAGTGCCACCGGAGGTGGTATTCCGTAAGTTGGCCAAGTGCTAAGGCTTGCTGGCTGGCAGTGCTTGTGCTCAGGCGGGCAGGTTAGGCGTTTCGTCCGTATTCTTAAGCATAGGACAAAATGCCTAGTCTGCCCGTCCGAGCACAAGCACTGCCAGCCAGTGTTAGTGCTAGCAAGCCTTAGCACTCGGTCAACTTACGGAATACCACCCCCGGCCGTTGATGAGAGCGAGATTAAAGCTTAGGCTGTATTAGCGGCCAGAGGAGGAGGAGGGGTAGGGAGGCTTATCCAAAAGAGAGGAGGCGCAAGAAAAGAAGGCCTGCTGCTCCGTTTTTTTTCATATGCGCCGTTCAGTTGGCCCGCGGCATCCTCCCGACACGACACACGTTCTGCTTCCTCGCTCTCCCTCGTCTCTCTCGCGTGCGCGCAGACCCGCCGCGCGGACACACTTGGAATAGAGTGAACTCCCCTCTTGCCGCGCCGCCTCCCGCCCGCCAAGAAGAGGAGCGAGACGCGCTCGTCAAAAGCACACATCCACCGACACACACGTCCCACATGCAACGAGCGACGATGCTTTAACAGGTAACAATTACATTCGTCCTTCACGCCGCTTGCCAAGCTCTCTTATTACCCTAAAGCCCCTTCCCCCCTCCGCGACATTATCAATGCGCTTTGTTATTTGCGATAAACTTGGCTGTCCGCGATCGACTTGTGTGTTGTGAACCTTGGCTCACTGCTTGGATCCCCCGCTTTAGCTCTCTCTCCCTCTCGCTCTCGTGTTTGCGCTCGTTTTACACGAGCAACTTTGTTACACGTTTCTTTCGTTTTTTTTTATTTTCTTGTAAGCCGAGTCAGAACGCTACAGTTCGATATTACTCTTGTTTTTCGACTGTTTCCTTTAACATCTCATGATATCAAGTCTAACCCTAATTTACAAACCGTCCAGGTATACATAAAATTCTACTGTTTATTATTAATGCAGTAGCCTCTTTAATAATTCAAATCATATCAAAGTTCACTACGATTTTACTAGTCATCATTTTGCATAACAACAAGCAAAGTTGTGTACTGCTCATTAAAGGTATTTGTCTACAAGAAATTTTTAGTTTTTATTTCTTTAACTTTTTCATTTCCAGTTGTGGAAACTTGTAAAAGTATTGATACTGATCGCTTTTAATATTTCATGCCTGTAAAAATAAATGTATTTTATTATCAGTAATATTACAATATTTTATCCATTGAGATTAAGTGAACTTTGTACTCTAAAATTAACCACGCAGTTAAAATCAAATGAGTCAAAATCAGTTATATAAATAACAGCCAGTATATCTATACTATGTTTATTTTTTGAGGATTAAGAACATTTTAGATAATGTGTTATTGTTAATATTACAGCTACTTTTAATGTTCTTATATATGTTGTATTGCACAGATTTTTGTTAATTACTAATGTTTTTATAATTGTTTTAGATTGATTAACAGAGACAAGTATTTCTACAACGCACATAAATTCAGAGTATAAAAATGGGACTCTCCGCAGCTATAAAATGTTCCAGAATCTCACATCTTATGTTTGCTATTACATTTTTCACATCTGGCTTAATTATAAATTTCTTCCAATGTATATTATATTTTGGATTAAGGCCTTTTTCAAAGTACTTGTATCGTAAAATCAATTATTATCTTTGCTACTCATTCTACTGTCGTAAGTATTCAAATGCTCTTGATTATAATCTATTTATAATTCAATACTTTTAATTAACATTTTCTTTTTACTTTTTAGAATTAGTCTTTATGGCAGAATGGTGGTCTGGAACAGATATCGTTCTATATATAGATAAAAAAGACTTTGAAAAATATTATGGAAATGAACATGGTTATCTTTTAATGAACCACAGTTATGAAATAGATTGGTTAATAGGCTGGATGTTTTGTGAACGAATTCGCATGCTTGGAGTATGTTTTATTACCACAATTATAATTTAACTTAATTTATTAATTTTTTTTAATATTACTGATTACTGATATTTTAATCAAAGCAATTTCAAGTTATTGATATTGTAATAGTTTCTTAAAATAACTTTTCAAAAAGAAGTAATTCTTATAACATATATTTCAGAATTGTAAAGCTTATGCAAAGAAATCAATTCAGTATATACCTACTCTTGGATGGGCCTGGAAGTTTGCTGAAAGTATTTTCTTGGAAAGAAGTTGGGAGAAAGATAAAGAAACTATTGGAGCTAAAATTAGTGAATTAGCAGATTATCCTGACACTATGTGGGTATGTAAATATTTCAAGAAATTAACATTCAGCTTTTTTATTTCTGCAAAAAAAATTTATACATTCAAAATTTTTTAGCTGTTGATGTATGCAGAAGGAACACGTTTTACTCCTGAAAAGGCTGAAGCTAGTCAAGAATTTGCTAAAAAAAGAGGCTTACCAGTTTTAAAACATCATTTAACCCCTAGAACAAGAGGTTTTACTGCAAGTATTCCACATCTAAAAGGAAAAGTTGAAGCAATCTACAATATTCAATTAGCATTTAAGCCGAACGAATCTATAAAACCCACAATGACAAATCTTTTACTTGGAAGGGGAGTGGAAGCGCACATGTACATAGGTAGAATACCGCTTGATTCAGTCCCAGAGGGTGAAGAAGCTGCAGCACAATGGTTACATAAGATTTATCAAGAAAAGGTAAATTTTTTGTGACATTTGCATTATTTATTTCAAATGACTTTTGTAATTGTTTACCAATATTCTGTAGGATCGAATGGCAGAAAGCTTTCTCCAAACTGGAGACTTTTTTGCTACAAGTGGTGTGCCTAAAACAGATACTTTCAAATTAGAACGACGATATTGGTCTCTTGTTAATACACTGTTTTGGGGTGTTGTTGTTCTAGTACCAATGTTATATTACCTCATTAGGCTCCTCTTATCAGGCTCTATGGTGTACTTTTCTATTGGAGTTGTAATAATAATTTTATGTAAGTATAATGGATACAATTGAAATATTCTATCGTATTAATTATGTGGTAATAAGAATCATTAATTAATTTATGGCATTTTTTTCAGTTTTCTTATTAATGCATAAAACGATTGGAATGTCTGAAATCAGTAAAAGTTCATCATACGGGGCGGCAGGAACAAAAAAAGAATAAGATGAAAACAAACTTATTTTTTAGAAACGCGCAAAATTACAGAGGACGAGTGTAATTATTACTGTATCAGTTGTGATATTTTTTGGTGATGAATTATTTGTATAAATATCAATCATTGTATTTATTTACATTCAATGCAGCAAAAACAAAATAATTTTTTTACATAGCCTAATGAAACTGCTGTGTGTGTAATAGTTTATGTAATTGTAAAATTACCATATTTTTCTTCTGTTAATTTTCTACTTTCTCTGAATTAAAACTTGTTGTTGTTACATTAAACAACTGTTTCGAGTTTTATATTACCAAATGAAATTTACTTTCTATAGATTATAAATCTATTTACAAAGAAAAAATACAAAATTGTAAAGTCTTAACTTCGTTTTCATTTTAATACAGTAAAAAAACAAACAAAAAAAATTTGTAAAAATCCCACGATTATTCGGACGATGAATTCGATACGTGATGTTTTTCTCGATAGCCCTCGAACGGCCGCGCTAAATATCTTATCGTTCTCAGCTTTCCTCTGGCGTCATAATATCCATAGTGACCCTTAACCGTCCCATCTTTTAATCTCTCTTCTAATCTAAATTGCCGGTTTTTCCTGAAAGTAATTAAATAATCAATTTCCGTGCGTGTTATCTACACATTATCTTAAAAAAAAAAAAGGAAAATGAAAACCATACCCATCGCCAGTATCAAAGCCAAACACATAAGTGTTAGGACCCTCGTGTCCTTGTATTTGAAATTCTACTCGATCTCCATCCTTCGACAATTCCAAATTTTCCGGCAATTTTTTCGGCTCTACTTTCTCCTCGACTTTACCTTCCGCAACGACCTAAAAAAACAATAAATATATAAAACTGCAATTCTCCTCCATTTAAAAATCGCGATCAAAAACCCCTTCACACCTTATTATCATCTTCCGTCGCTTGGGCCTGTTGAGCCGGCGCGTGATCTCTAACGTACAAGCTCGTCCCTTGGCCTTTGACATAATCCTCTTTGAGCTCGGCCGTCACGTAAGGCCGATGATTCTTCGGTACCCCGGCAACTTGTTGCTCGTTACTTCTTGGGTAATGGCTCCAGAGCTCGTAATAAGTCGGAGCCGTGGGCTCGGGTGGCTGCAGGTATCGCGGCAAGTAGCCAAGCCGTTTCAGCGGAGCTACTTTTTTCATAGTCTGCCTGGCCTGGGTCAGCTGCAGCAGCTTGGCATGGCCTCGTTTAGCGTCATTGTCATCGGCAGCGACTTGCCTGAGCTGGTCCGAAGCGACGAACGGATGCCGGAGCTGGGGCCGATAGCTGCCGGCGCAAACCAAGTCGGCGAGTAACAGGATCTTTGAGAGAAAAAAAAGGGATTACATTGTTGCAAAGCCGATGGGATATCGTGGGAATCGCAGCGGCCAGTGTTTTCCCGGTTGTGTATATAACTCTCTCGGGTGTCCGGCGATATCGGTTACGCGCTCGACCGTGACGAATCGCACCGAGAGCCGTATGGCTCGCCGTTGACGGTTTCCTATAGTGGGATATCGCGACGACGGGTGAAAGCAGGATCGATTTTTGTAAGATGTGCTTGGGTTTATTGATGAGTACATTTGCGGGGAATTATAATTAATTCGAGAGCGATGAATACCCATGACGTGCTTATACTTTAAAATTTTCAATTGGGAATTTTTTATGGAAAGTGAGGTGGTATGGGGTTTTTTGGCGTGCTACGGGAAAAAAAGGAAATTCCAAAAGAAAAAGGTGAATTTTCGACGTGAATAAATGTTGGTTCTTTATACTCACTATTATCTTGCAACGCATTATTGTCCTTACCGCCGAGTGGCAACGGTCAAACTGACTTCTTACCTATTCCTCGATATACATGCCTCAGCGATTTTCTACGGCTCTCTGCGAAGGAGCGGGCACAAAAAAAAGGTCTCTCCCTCCCTCTCTTAGCCAAGATTCTTATGTCCACCTTTAGAAATTGGGATATACAGACCAGTCTATACTATTTGTTTTACGCGCTTCTTTCTCTTTTTTTCTAAAAAAAAAGGTGTCCTACCGATCTTGCGTCATTATACCCGTGAAGCAAATAATACTAATTGAATTTCCGTCTTTTCATTCTTTCTTTCAAAAGTTTTTCGGAAAAAAAAAAAATTTCTCGTTGGGCGAAATCGAAAAATTATGCAAGCCTTTTTCATTTAAAAATAGATCCTGAATTACGTTGAATTACGCGCTCAGGAGAAATAGAATGATTCTGTAACTTGGACAAGGATAACGTCAATTTTGACAGTAACGAGAGGAGTATACAATGCGGTAGTTGACGTATCCGCCTGGACTAAAAACTGCAAAATACTGCCGGTTATTTCACTTGCCAGCTACTTGACAGGCTTTTAGGAGCAGACTTACTATTTATAAGAAGCGCATTCGATGATGTTTCTCTTACATTCATACGTAGTTGCGGAGTAGCTGTTACCAATAAAAAAGGTGTTTATTATTGTTCGTAAAAAAAACGAACTGTTGCTCGTCTTATACGATGAGACGATCAATTTTAATCTTTGTCTGCTGCCTTTGGTACTCGACCTTGCATCAAGCATCGGTAAATTTTGTTATTTAATATTCTCGCGTCGTTTTGCTCCACAGCAAAAACTTGCCGGAATTTGCATAAAAAATAATAGTCGTTACTCGTAAAGATACATTTATTGCATAATATCCGCATCAAATCTGCTCAAGAATCAACGACGTTCTATATCGGCTAAAATCGACATTCAAAATTTATCGCTTGGAATAATAACTTATTAGAACAAAAATAACGTGTTAAAATATTGTCTTTAGAGCCTAAAGTGCCGAACGGGTAACCAGCAGAGCGACGATCAGTTCCAAAAGATCATCCAGGTCTGCCGAAGACGCTACCTCGGCTACGATCGCGATAATAATGGCCACAATTCACGGGACACGGACTCGCAGGAGTCCGACTCGGATTCCGAGGAGGACATGTTCGACCGCAAGTTCTTAACGTCCGGTGGCAGTCGGAACAACAATAACAACAACAACAATAACAATGGCAGATACGATTACTCCCGCGGGGGAGGAAATGGCATGACGCGTCAGTCCTCGAATCGCAGCTGGAATTACAACAGGCCGGGTCTGTCCTCGAACAACGCCAGCAGCATGGGCAGGTCGTCCTCTTATGACAATAACCAGATGAATTACAACAGGAGAAACGCCAGGAACAGCGGATACTCCGATAGCTATTCTAGTCGGCACAATAATAATAACAACAATAACAATAATAATAATTACAATCGTAATAATAATATGAATAGAAATTATAATAATTATAACAATGACAATAACAACAACAACAACAACAATAATAATGATGACGATGATGATAATAACGAACAAGCTGTAAGAAAAAATGAATAAACGATTATGTTTTACACTCTGAAATTTTAATAAAACGACATTTTTTTATTTCAGTGTATCGTTCAATGTTTCTTTAACGAATTGAACTTGGTAGGTAGAATATTTTTTAAAAATTGAAGATGAATATTTTTATGCTCATCTTGACTGTGATAGGTCGATCAACGAGGATACCCGGAACGTTCTTCCGTAATAAATATAATGACGCAGAACATCCAAGATCCGGAGCTGCGGGACTTTGTGGAGGAGTCAGTCGTCGAATGCTATCACTATCTGAACAACAACGGCCGACAAGAGAAGTGTCAGTTTTCCCAGAATCTCCTGTCGTGCCTGGCTGAAAAAGGCAGCGAGGTAAGAAGTAAATTTTTCTTTTTCGAAAATTTGCGAATAACCGGCAGTCCAATGTCGAGCGTCGGTGGGAAAAATCTTGAGGAAGACTTTTAAATTTTTAGCGATGTGAAGACTGGGACGACGATTGATGCGGGGATGAAGAATACACACGCCGGAGAGAAGCGTTTCGAGCAAATTTATTCGACAAGATTATTATGATTTTGTTTTCATAATCTTCGATATATTTTATGATAAGATGTATATGTACAGAATAACAAATTCTATTAAAAATTAAAAATACAGCTGTCAGCGTTTTATTTTACAGTTTTTATACAAAGGCACTACCCTACCTTACATTGTACATGCTTAACAATTAGAAAATAGCGAATTTTAAAATAATTATTAAATCACTTAAAAATTTAATACTTTATATTAATTTAGACGAGTAAAGAAATCACTTTCGTTTCTTTAAATTTTCAAAACGTTTCATCAAGTCGTCGAAATCGATGTCATCGTTATTTTCACCGGTGGCATTTGACGGCCCATCGTTATCGTTAGGAACGCCAGGTAAATCTGGTATGTTAAAATCATTCATTGGCATTTTCGAACGTGGTTGCGGTTTTGGCTTTTGATCAGACTGGAAACAATTATTTTTATATTAGTGATGAATTATGATTAGAGAATTTATAATTTTTTAAATTATTTACTTGTTTGTTTAAATCTGGAGGGAATGATCCATAAGGTGGAGGTAGATCCTCTTCCTAAAATTAATAATAATTATTAAATTTTTGAATCGTAGAAATATTTTAGACAATACTCAAATGTTAATCATACTGATTTTTTTGCCTTGTCCAAGGGAATATTGTAAGAAAATGATGCTGGATTAAAATGATCATCTTCGCTATTATCTGCTGCAGTAGATGAACTTGGTGCCATAAAACCAATTGGTTGACTAGGATTGTTAGGTGCATTATTAAAAGTTGAATTTGGTGGAAGCGGGAGTTGAGGAAATCCTATAAATCCAACAGGTGCTGGCTGTGATGGTACACCACCACTAGCTTGATCCAAATTGTTGGGAACCTGCCCACCATTTCCTATATCTATCAACAGAGCATCCTGACCCTCTGCCATAACTTGAGGATCAGGTTCATACTCAACATTGTAATTTTTGGCTATCTCAACAAGATATTTTTCCACTAATATTTTTGAAGGAGACTGTACACTCATTTTATGCTTTAGCTTTTCTGATATAGTTGGCATTGCCTCTTCTCTGCAAGCATCTGTATATTGTCTTCCATACTTTGTAGTTAAAATATCAGAAATGACTTTCATTTCTTGAACATCAGCTTGTAAACGTGGAGCTGCCCAAATAATTGTAGATATTGCTTCTGATAATCCATCATCAAGTGTCCTTTAATTAAAAAAACAACATGAGTAATATAATAGTTTTGATAAAATAACAAAGCATACAAAAAATTCAATGCAACTTACTTCATTTGTTGAATGAGACCAAAACGAGCTAACAAAAGATCACAGTACATTTCTAAAAGTTCCATTGCCTCAACCATGTAATCTTCTCTTATGATGTGCTCCACCCTGATTCTTGCTCTTTCCACTTTACCAGCAGCTATGTAATCAGCAATTTCTTTTCTTGCTTTCTGTGCTAATTCAGTCTTCTTTTTTTCCAATAGTTTTAATCTATTGATAGCTAACCTCAGGTGTGTTTTCAGTTTTGTGTAATTTGGACCGCTTGAAAACATTGTGGAAATTTAAAATTTATTCTACCAGCTTTTACTAATAATATCAATCTTGAAAAACCAAAACACTTAAAACATTTAGTATAAAAAAACGAGAGATGATGTCCGATGACAGATTAAGCGGAATATAACAATGAATCACGGAAGAAATATACAGTATTACACTTGCAGATTTGAGATTGTGTTGGAGCAAGTACATGTGTGTGCGCGCACCTCCACATGTAAACATGGGGAATTTTCGAACAAGGGGACACTGTCAGAGTCAGGTTTCATTCCACATTCCTCTGTTCCTTTAACGTTTTGCGAAGGCAGCAAGTAGTTTTTTGTTAAAACTTTGTAAATAGTAAGAAAAAATTAAATGTACATAAAATTAAAATAAAAAAATAAACAATTTTCATATTTTTATTATTGTATATAAACAAATAAGGAAATAATTTATATTTTTATTTGCTTACAATCTTATCCACATTATAGCAATGGATAATACTTTTTAAGGCATTAATTAATCTACATTTATTTATAAATTATAAATAGGGCTTGTTCATTCACAGCGTACAAAAGATTTTAAAAAGTTATTAGTTTTAAATCTATAAACAGTGTCATAATCCAATAGAAGATTTTTGCAGCTTAAATACTTTAACTTTTAGAGTACACAAGTAAGAAAAAAATGTTGTACAATTTTGAAATAATTTTTTTAAAATTCCACTATTGGATTAAAATATATTTTTAATATTTATAAACATTTATGCTCATCAATCTAATGTTCTTCAGTGCATTCTTCACAGCAAAAAGATGTTCAATTATTAAAAATATACATAAAATTATAATACAAGTGATACCAACAATTTTAAATTATTCAAATTATTCTCTGAGTCTAGCCAGTCGTTGAGTTAACTCATCTTGTTCTTGACTTACAGCAGTTGAAGCACCTATGCTTCCCAACTGTCCTGATGGAAGTTCCATATTCAGCTCCAAACTAAAATTATTTATTTTATTATGTATGTTTTTAAAACATGTTTGTCTATATCAATAAAACAAAAATATACATACCCAGCTTCATCTGCTATCTGTTGCATCAAGTGATCAACATCATTTTGTGGAATATTAGTTGTTGTTGTCTGCGACATGGCATTTTCCATGTACGAACTTTGTACATCCAAATCTTCAAACTGACTTTCAAACTTATCCATGAGACCTGAAATCTTTTCTAAATTCATAGACTTCATAGCTGCATCCATAGCTTTAACAACTCCTGCCATTGATTGTGTAACTTTTCTAGTGGTCAGAGCGGTTTGTACTCTACTAGCCACGGCATCTACTCGTGCGCTCATTCTCAAGTAATTGAGAGCTTGATTCTTTTGTCTTATGGCATTCTCAGCATGAATTTTCGCACCTTCCATGTTACCCTTCTGAATAGCCTTTTTTACCTTTGCTTTCTCAATCTTTTCTTCTTTTTCGCATTTTTTAGAATTTCTCTCCAACTCCTTAACAGCAAATTTGAGGTTGAACAAGTTTTCTGTGCAATAAATACATTAAGGAAAACACTAACATTTATCATTTTATGAAATAAAAAGGATAAGGATTATAGGAATTGGATACTTGTGATCAACATATTTTCAAGGATTTTGGTTTACATCATAAAAATTGAAAAAGGATACTCTCCATCTGAGAGACAGACATGGCTGATTGTTCGGCCCCCGTTGTGGTAACTGGCTGTCAAGAAACAATCTCAAGTGTAAAACAATCCTGCGTCTGCGTCGACGACGTCGCTACAGTTGTTATCAACTTCGCTGGACTCCAGCAGCTACAACTCGATCATATATCGTCATCCAGGGGTTCTTTTTCGAAATCTTAGAACTCGCCAACTTTCAAGATTCAATGCTCGAAACTAATCTACAACAGTTTCTAAAAAAAATCATCGTCATTAGAAAACACTCGATCGATAATCATAGAACCAAATCAATTATTACATATTCTCAAACTCGGACGAAATGGATTAAAATTACAAAGACTTTTTTTCTGCAACTGATCACGAACACTGACTCATCGGCCGTTTGCGAGAGCAACAAGAAAAATGGTCGCACACACACAGTGTCGCGCACCAACACAAACATACAACGTCGCCCAGCTGATTTCCAGTAATTCTGCCAACAGATGTCGTCTGCTGTCAATTCTCGCGTTTTGTCACGATTTCGTTTGCTTCCAGCGCAGAGAAACATAAAAAAATCTTTCACCTGCGAGAGGAACGGGAATTTTGGAGTTGACTATCCTAATCATAACGCACAAGACTGCGTGATCGTAAAGCAGAGTCGGGCGATGAGTTCCAGCGTTAATGCCTCGTGGTCATATTAATTAATATAAATTCCTCGATTATTCAACCAAGACGGAGCGTCATATGATTTGCCGGTACTTTTTTCCGTGAGCCAAATCAACCACGTAAGTGTTTATTCACGTGAATAATGATAGTCGGGCAATAAACGAAGCGGGTTATATTAAGGATTATTTGATAATTTTTTTTTTCTATAAACAATTAGTCAATTGTAGAGGTGTAAATAATTGATGAGTAATTTAGCAATTTGAGCTAATCCACAATTAACGTTGGTGATAGTTGTTTATTCGCTTATTCTAGCATGTCATTACATCATCAATTTTGACAAGTCATCCAGTATATTTATTAATTTTGCTTTTTATTGTATAGCAGCAGCATGTGCACTTCAGTAAACAAAAAGGTACTTACAAGCTAATATTATGATACATTAGATAAAAAGCTTAATTTTTGATAAAACAAATTATTTTCACAGATAAATAATTATTCAATATTATTGAAAATGAAGAAAATATATTTTTTTAACTTTAGTTTCACAGTATTATTTAGTTTAATTTTATTTTTGTATAAATAGTGTTTTATCATAAAGTACACAAGATTAAAATTGCAGATAAGATAATGTTGCATTTTTTTCAGACAAGTTCTACTGAAAACTCAGGAATGGCTACTTTCAAGAAATTTGCTTTGCAATTTGCAAAATGTTTGTTCATCCAAATCCATTGGCTTTTTGACTGCTTTGTAGATTTTATCTTTGGTCTCTATTATGATAGCAAAGCACAGAAAGTCCCACCAGTCAAAAATAAATTGCTTCTTGAAAGTACAATATCCCTAGCTAAAAAAATCAGGTAATTTTCCAAACAAATAATTTTTTGTAATATATTTTTTCAAATGATTAATTTATCTTGAATCTTCATTAGAGAAAAACAAATAACTTCAGAAGAAGTAGTCCAAGCTTTTATTGATAGATGTAAAGAAGTTAATGGACTGCTTAATGCAGTTGTTGAAGACAGATATGAGGATGCTATCAAAGAAGCCAAGGAAATTGATAACATGTTAAAAGGTGATAAATTAGATATTAAGAATCTAGAGAAAAATAAACCTCTCCTTGGAGTGCCATTCACAACTAAAGAAAGCAATGAAGCAAAAGGTAAGACATTATATTTAAAATTGCAGACATACATTTTTAAAATGACTATACTTTACTTTCAACAGGTTTGTATCACACAATGGGCACTCTTAGAAGAAAAGGGCACAGATCCAAAGAAGATGCAACAGTAGTTAAAAATGTAAAAGAAGCTGGAGCAATTATTATTGGAAAAACAAATATTCCAGAATTAAACCAATGGATTGAATCTAGAAATTATATCTATGGTCAAACAAACAACCCTTACAATACTACAAGAACAGTTGGTGGAAGTAGTGGTGGAGATGCTGCAATTGTATCAGCCTGTGGAGTTCCATTTGCAGTAGGCAGTGATATTGGTGGTTCTATTAGAATACCAGCTGCTTGTAATGGCGTTTTTGGATATAAGCCCAGTGAAGGTAAAATTCCTGAATAACAATAAGGTTGATAATTGAGTTTGGTCATACATCAATTTAATGTTGAAATCACATTTTTAGGAATGACATCTTTGAAGGGCATAGGTCTCAGGAAGGATGATTATCTTGAATCAATGGCAGAATCTGGTCCTATTTGCAAAAAAGCTGAGGATATAGAATTACTATTTAAAGTGTTTTCAGGTCCACTCTTGAAAGTTTCTACAGATTCTACAGTTAATTTAAAAAATTTGAATATATTTTATCAAGAAAGTTCAGGTGATATAAGAGCTAGTAAACTTAGTTATGCAGCTCGTAATGCTCTAACAAAGGCAGTTAAACACTTTGAGCAAGTTGCTGGATCTGTAACAAAAGTAAGGTTTTTGAAACTAAATCATGTTATCATTTTAAGCAATTTAACTAAATTTATTATTTTATTTTCAGGTAAAAATACCAGCTACAGAGTACAGCTTCCGCTTGTGGAGGTATTGGATGACGCAAGAAGACGCAGATTTTAAGTCGGATTTAACAAATAATAACGTAACTGTTTTAAAAAAATCAATTTATTAACTAATAGAAAAACCGTTATAATAAATAAATAATATTAATTTATCAACTAGGGTCAAACAAGTGCCGCAATAGAATTACGTAAAACATTAACGGGCAATAAAGACGTTACATTAGCAGCTTTATTAAAATTAATTGATCACGACTTTATGCCAAAAGAAAATGAAGAATGGGCAAGGAGTAATACTGAAAAAATGAAAAAATATTTGGTTGTAAGTTTATTTTATTGAAAATTGATAATTTCAATTTTATAAAAGAAACAAATTAAGATTTAATGTTAAACTTGAAATATTTAAATTAATTAGGAAAAATTAGGAGATAATGGAGTATTACTCTATCCAACATTTAATTCAGCAAGATATCATTATGCACCATTCTTTAGTCCATATAGTTTTGGATACTGGGGCGTTTTTAATGTACTGAAAGTACCAGTTTGCCAAGTACCAATGGGCTTAGATGATAAAGGTTTACCAGTTGGAATTCAGGTACACAACATGGTTAATCATATAAATTGATTATATAGCAAAAACAATAATAATATTTTGTATTCAAGGTGGTAGCAGCTCCCAACAATGATAGATTATGCATAGCCATTGCAAAAGAATTAGAGGAAGCTTTTGGAGGATGGGTTCCTCCTTCATAAAAATCAAAAATTATTAAGACATTTTTTTATTCAACGTCGCAATTTTGTAGCTTGTCTAGATCATTGCGCCCTTACATACCCAAATATGCTCTACTAAATGTAAAAGGATAAGAGTTGTATAAAAAAAAAATTATTCATAAATTATTTTGTACTACTTATAGTAGTAGATTGTGTTTTTTGTTAATTTAAGCACGGGGAGATGTAAATGTTGTGTACATTTTTATAAGCATTATTCCATTTAAATATATTTTTACTGTTAAAAATTAATATAGCAGTTGAATTATTTCAAATACCCTTAATAAAACTTACACGTCCATTTCGTTTTAATCGTAAAATTGTCGTCTTTGCTATTTTTTTCTAACCCGATAAAATAAACAGTAAGCCTATTTCTTTTTCAATATACAATTTATTTAAATTTTTTTACTTACAATACGTATTAAAATCATTTTACGTTAATTTTAAATACGAAAAGAATCATTATGTTTTATTTGCTCCGATAAACTTCGGCTATTTAAAATTTAAATACCATTGTGTTATGGCAACAGCCTCATGCGAATGAACCCTTACAGTGACGTTCGATTTAAAAGGCGATAGTCAACAAACATGTTGGTTCGTGGAACGCGATGTATACACTCGACGTGTTATTGTGAAATTAAATGTTTTTAATCGATATGCAGTGATAAAATTTTAAAAAGTTATTTTTTACTAAAAGTGCTAAATAACATACGTCATAATGGAAAACTCAACAAAAATTCCGAAGGAGCAACGTTCGAAAGTTCAACCAGATTTGCTAAATAATTTTGAAGGTTAGTATTGTTTGACATTAGCGGGAACTTAAAATACGAATGTTATTTCTCCTTATTGTTAAATTTGCAGATGAAAAAATGGAAGAATCCAGTAATGAAAAAGAAGAAACAAAGGTAAATTATTTTGTAAATTTAAAAAAAAAAAGTATAATTTTTTATAATTTTTTTATTAAATGTCCAACAGCTGCAATCACCAAATGTTGAGAAAAGAGATAAAGAAGATACAGTTGAAGGACTGAAAAATCAACTTGAAACATTGATGAATTCATTGGCAGTATTATCAGCTGAAAAATCCAGAATGGAGGCAAATTTCCAAAGTGAAAAGAGGCAAATAAGGAGTGAACGCGAAGAGGTAATACTTATATGAACAATTGTTTTTGTTTATATTGCTATATAATAATGTAATTTGATCTTTGCAGTATGAGAAGGTGGTAAAAACATTAAAAGATAAAATGAAAAGACTTCAGACTCATGCAACATCAGAAGTTGAGCACTTTAAGTATAAATTAATCATGGAACGCCATGAAAGAGAGAAAGACCAGACAGAACATGCTATGGCTATAAGGTAGATTAATTATTTTATTTTTAATTTCTATATTACTGAATTTGGTACACTTAGAAAATACTATAAATAAACTATGTGTACAGAGAACTCCAGAAAATTATTCGTAATGAGCAGAAAGCAAGAGATCAATTGGAATCTCAAGTAAAGGAATTGAAAGGCTCGGTGTCAAGTAAAACTCAAAACAAAATTTTAGAAGCAGAACTTGAAGCTTTAAAGAATAAATTAAAACAAGCAGAGGCAGCAGCAAATGAAACTCCACAAATTTTATTAAATCTTCAATCAGAAATGGCATCAATGAAGAAAAAGCATAGAAATGCTATTCATGAAGTAATATTTTATCCCTTGCAAAAATTTATTGCAATTAGGTTTAAAATTTAATACAAATAAAAAATGTATTTACAGGAGCAAAAAAGAGCAGCAGCTGCAGAACAAGAGGCAAAGACATTAGCTGCAAGTCATGAAGCCAGAGTTGTTGGCTTAGAAGCCAGGCTTGCAGAATTATCTGATATTGTTGGTAATTATGATAGACTACGTCAGCAAGACCAGAGAGCTATTCATAAGTTGAAGGATCAGTTGACTGCTTTGGAAAATAATAAAGTTTCCAGTTCCAGTGAAAGTCCTCAACAGTTAGTAGAAAAAATTAAGCATCTTTATTTCCAGCTGTTGGAATTAGACAAAAGTAATTCTTCTGCTAATGTGAAAGGTATACAAAATGAAATTGTATATATTTTATATAAATTGATTTCAATGTCTACAAATTTTATAATAAATTTAATGTTTCCAGATCTATTGAATAATTTAAAACTCTGTGATAAAAGTCAAGATACTTATAAGGAAAAATATGAAATCATTTGCAAAGAGTATGAGGAATTGAAAAAAAGTACAGTGGCAAATAATGTTAACTATCAAGCAAACGAAAATGTTTCCTCGAACGAAGAAACGCAATCTCACAAAGAAAAATCTCACAACAAAAACTTGGAAGAAAAGCTACGCATGCTTGTCAACGAAATGACGAAAAAGGAAAGAGATTTTAAGGCTAAATTAGAGATGCAAGACCAGTTGATGCAAGAGCAGTATTTGAAGACTCAGCAATTATTAGCCCAAAAAGACAGCGAGTGCTTAAACAAAATAGCCGCTTTGGAGCAGCAACTGCTGAAGCAGCGGGAGCGTTCGTTATCCGTAATCCAAGAAAAAGATAAGGAAATCCAAATGCTCAAGTCGTCTTTCGACGCGTTGGTTCTCAAGAAAAACGCCTTAGACTCGTCCGGTCAAAAATTAAACCTGCCGTCGAAGCAGAACAGCTCGAAAGCCGAAGCCGGAGATTTGATGTCCGGACTGTTGACGGTGGAAAATAATCCTCCCATGATATACTACACACAAGAGCTCGCTCGTAAAGAAGTTCAAATTTCGAGTTTGCGCAAGCAGAACGTGCAGCTGGAGGCGGCGCTCCGCGAGCTCGAGAGAAATTCTTTCCGCGTTGCGGAAAAGCACGAGGAGGAAATAAAGAAATTGGACACCGAGATAGAAAGGTGAGCGTATTCATTTCTCTTTTTCTTTTTTCACAAACAGTCGTCATAACAATGGTACATTGAAAAAATTGTCCACAGGCTCGAGGCGTCGAAATCGAGGGAAGGTGCTAATCTCGAGTACTTGAAGAACGTTTTTCTCAACTTTTTAACGAGCAGCGACACGGCCCGCAAGCGTCACATGCTCAACGCTATATCCACGGTGTTGCGTTTCACCGCCGAGGAAAACGAAAAAGTCGCCAAGCGCAAATGATAAAAAGACATCATTCCAAGTACCAAAAGTGTGTCATCTCGAATTAGAAATGTATTATAATTGTACAGACATAGTATTTTCTTCTTTTTTTTTAAGAAAAAAAAAAGAGAGGAGAGAGGAATCGTGTACATAAAGAAGCATAAGCATATCCAGACGAAAAAGAGCATATTCCGCGGAGAACTCGTGTGTTACAGTGCAGTAACATATCAAAGCGCTCGAGGCGTATATAGACGCATTAAAATGAAATAAATTAAAATCCACGCGCTGGATTATCGCTTTGGCAATCGCATCGTGCCGCCGGGATATATACACGTATACGCTTGACTATAACGCAAGCGACAGAGAAAGAAGAACGAAGGAGTGTACACAAGCGCGGGGAGAGTATAATCTTACACAAGCGTAAAGGTGCTTACGCGCGAGGGTGGGGTGGGTAGGGGGGAGTGGGTGTATACAGCGAGGTGCGCGAGGAAGAAACGTTGCCCCGCGGCGTGGGGGAGTAAAGAGAGAGAGAGAGAAGGTGCTTACAGGACGCGTGTGTTTCTCCCGCGCCTTTCCAGGCCGCGCGCGGCTGCGGCTGGACCGCAGAGCCGCCGCCGGACCGAGCGAGAGCGCGAGTAGCGCTGTAGAGAGAGAGAAAGAGATCCGTGTCAATAAACTTGAATCTGGCACGACAGGCTAAGAGCGACAGCTCTCTCTCTCTCTCTCTCTCCCTTCTCGCTCTCTGTGCGCCCTTTCCTCTCTCTCTCTCTCTACTCCTCTCTCCCCCCGGCTCCGGAGGAGACCGCCGATCGGTTGTTCGCTCGTGCAGTCGCGCGACTCCGTGTCTGCGCTATTCCTTCCTCCAACGCTTGCGGCTTTCCTGTATATCTGTATATACATATATACAACTCGCTCTTTTCTTTTTTAACGTCGTTCTCTTTCTCGTTGCTCTTTTTTTCTCTCTCGCTCTCTCACGAGAGGATATCAGACAGGCGCGAGAGAGGGCACACTTTTACGCCCATTGTAACGCGTTCCACCTTCGTTTATATTTTGTTTCGTCCGAAGAATCGAGTTGGCTGTGTATCCGTTTGTATGTGTGTGCGCGTACTGTATTATCCGTTGCGTAACTGACGTTTTCAGCTTGACGCGCTGAAAATTGATCAATGAGCCCGCTGACTCGGAATAAATCCGACAAAGACCCTTGTCCCGTAGCTCAATTAATGTACACCTTGCGATTTATTCTATCGATCATTGTATAGCGCATATCATGTGTGTACCCAAAGTATTTCGTATAGCCAGCAGAGACGTGTATTAGACGATATAATATATGAAACGGCAATAAAACAGGCTTATTATATTTTACAAGCAAACGTCGCGTACTGGTCAAATTTATTGAAAAGGGGGGTGGGAGACCACACCTATACTTTAATCCGCTCAACTCCCCATAAAACAATCAATTCCGTAACATCTCCATTATAATCGGTCTGTACACACGTATACGAGTCCAAAGAGATTCTAAAAGCCTAGAGCGACAGGTAGAGATAAATATGCATGGAAAGGTGCAAAAAGCTGGTGGCAAGCATAAAGTAAGCCGAGCACGCGATTAATGGTCAGCATAATAAACCAAGCGATCCGGCGAAAAATCAGCGCGGCCGATAAGCGCCGGCTATAATGTACACATAACGAGATCGCAGTGGTAAAACGGGGGGGGGGGGTATACTCGGAGTCTCGCACACGTGCTACGTTTTTCACTTTTCCCCTCGCCTCGTTTTCTCGGACTGTCGTCCCAAGAAGGCGTGTGCAGAGCTCTACACCGCCGCTCACTCGCGCGTCCGGTTGCATTCGGGTTATTGGGCCTGTGCGCGAGCGCCGCACCTTGCGAGTAGAGCGAGAGAGCAGCAGCCCCGCAGCAGGGGCTTGACATTGATAAAGCCGACCCCCCCCCTTTAGCCTACACGCGAGTGTACGTACGTGTATATAGGTGCTATATGGCGATATTGCCGCGGAGAGTCAGCGCGACCTCGTTTTCGCGTGTAATCTTCTCCGCGAGCTCTTAGGCTGTGGGACGACCACTCGTATCGCATGTGTATATAGGTATTGCTGGCCGATTTTTTGGAATCCCCCCCTTTCGCGGAAAGTTATGTACTCGGCAATCTCCTGTCTCTCTCCCCCTTCCGCCCTCGATCGGCTCTCTTTCTGTGTTTTAGAAAGCGCCCAGGCTCTTTGCATCTTCCTTCACTTCGATGGATCCTTGGTAGGAATATAGAGGCTGCACGCATTTCAGTGCGTGTGGATTACGCGCGCACGTGTACGCCATATCGACTGTATGGGGATAGCCGGGGGAATTTACGCAATCCGTAGAAAGTATAGCGAAGCGCGCTCGGCCAGAAACGAGTGTACGTATACGCTCGAGCCTTAACTTTTCTGACGATTCTCAGCTGTTGATTGTTTGGCTCGCTCACAGCTCGACTTTTCTTTTCCATATAAATTTATCATCAAAGCCTGCATCGCCGAAAATCCCTGTTGCGATTAAGACAGCTCAAATTATACTTCAGAATAAAAAAAAAATAAGCTTTCTATCGACCCACATATATAGGGTAAGTCGGGGGAATACGCCATGTCGGGAAATACGCCACTTGTTCGAATTTCTTATTATACAATATTGTTGACGCCTGTAACTTGGTCAACT
>JAPYYQ010002308.1:0-27713 GCA_030522585.1 Anagyrus pseudococci
GTACAATAGTGTGTGTAATCATTAAACAGTGTGCTGTATTTTTTTTTTCAAAAATTTTGTAAGTTGTAAAATTAAAGGTTTCGTGGATTTGCCCATATAGCATGACCGCGTTCTTTCATTCGATCATGACCGCATGCATATTTTCGGCTTTTTCACGAACGTGTTTTTACTTTAGCGTGGCACTTTCTATTTTACTTTTTCTGTTTTTCATAATATTTTCAAACGTTTATAATATATATATATAAGGTAAGCAGTATAGTTAGCGACCACCTGATAGTCATTGGTCAGTACATGTATTTTCATATGGCGGATCGTATACACAGATAACAATACAATGAGTGGCCATTTGTTCTTAAGTGGCCGCTAACTATACCGCTTACCCTATTTGCTGGCAAAACCAAAATTTATCATTTGGCTACTTCAGGGTACAACCACTTTTGGTAAAACACAATCGGCAAATTTCACGATCATAAGAAATTTTTGAAACGTTTCAAATGGGGATAACCTATAATTAATTCAAATGTATATTAAAAAGATGATTTTTTCTGAAGTTTTTGGTCGTATTTTGAAGCTTATACTACTAAATATCTATAGAAACTTCAATTATACAGATTCATATACAATAACCGTTTTTAATCTTTAAGGCTAGTTCTTCAAACTTGCCTACGAACGCTACCGCACTACTTGATATTCGCTCAATTACTTTATAAACCATATCCAAGGTCATCGACGCAATTCTATTATACCGGTCATTAAGATAATATTTTACAATACAAATATATGATTGTCAAAACCATCTAGAATATTTTAGTTTGTTGGTGGAACAGAATATACAATAGCCTTTATTGTGAAAAGAATTATTATGTGATTTGATAAGTCAATCTAGTAGTTCAGTTACTTTAGTTTACTTCAGTTTATTCGACAAAATGTAACTTACTTATTCAGCATCTTTGGGGAAATCAAAAGATGCTTATCTTAGAAATTCACAAAAATAGTTACAAATATTTCCTTATGGATTTCATTCAATTTATTAAATCTTTTAATGTATTAACACGTGCTGAAACATTTAATTAGAAAAAATATAATATTAATTAATATGAGATTATTAATATAGTAAAATAATTTTTTTATTTGTGTACTTGTGTTATGAAACTTTATTACATGAAATTACAATGTTTTAATACTCTACGGTACATACAAAGTAAACCCTTATAAGAATACATTATTCATTTGTGGATGCACATTTAAAAAACAAGGCAGTGTTAAGTTCTAGTACTTGAAAGTTTTTTATTTGGTATGGTGAAAATTTTATAGTACCAGACTGCGAACAGGTAACATTGTTTACCTCTGCAGAGTTACGTCTGCTTTACTACATGTAATGTAATGTAATGTTTTTCTGGTTAAATAAATAAATAAAAATAAATAAATAAATAAAAACCACCACATTAAATTTTATGAAAATCCTTGATCCACAGCTCATAGCTTTTTCTTGTAAGTAATTCTTTATATGTTTTTTTATAAATTTTTACATTTTTTTATTTTTTAAATTTTTACTAGAGCGTCGTCAATTTTTATCAATGAACCAAAATATTTTTGTGATTATAAAATTTAAATCACTTAAGGATCTTGCGAATATAAAGATTTTTCGACAAATTTGTAAAATCATGAAGAATATACAGTAAGATTTTAATCTCCAATTCTAACTTTTTAGAATCGTTCACTCTACATTATTCTACGCGGGCGGAAGATGTCGCTTTCTGCATCCGTAGGAATGAAAAGCTGTAGTGAGCGCACAGTGGCTCAGGCGGCTGGGCGTTGGACTCGCACCCGGGAGACCGTTGTTCGATTCCCGCTTACGTCGTTTCTGACTTGCACCTCTGGCAATTTTTCTAATGACATTTGATGAGATGAGATTTGATTTGACTTGAGTACCCGAAAATGAATGTTCTAACAAAGAAACCTTGATATTCCTAATGACTGAATTGACGTAAAAAAAAGTATATATGTATTGAAGCTTGTGCATCCGTCTTAAGACGAACCCTATGGGTATTTGTTAATACAGAAAAAGTGTTGTAATGTGATAAGTGTAAAACTAACTCGATATGTATTGATGTGTGGCGAAATAGCTTTACAGCTGAAAAAAGCCAAGCCTAAAGGGCTAAACATACTATTTTATTTGAAAAGCTGTATTGCACCTCTGGCATTTTTAACTAGCCCATGTGCAAACACTGGATTTTCGAGCTCCCTCGGAGAAGGTGGGGTTTTCTCCTTTGATAGTACGGACTGTAATGTCCTATCCCCATTACACACTTAAGGGGATCTACACCTTTTTGAAAAAATGACCTAGCGTACTGAAATTAAAGGGTATGATAAATAAACAAGTGATGAATACGTGGTCTTCATTTTAGATGAAGTTACCGATCAAAATCTAAAAAGAAAGCGGTTTGAAATTGCAACTTTTTACACAAGCCTTATGGGACCATTCAAAATTCGACCTATAAATTAAAGACTTCAATACCTTAAACATGAGCCACGTTAATAGGAAAAAAGTTGTAAATAGTTAAAGTTATAAGCTTTCGAATGGTTTAAAATAAATATCATTGCGGATCATTTTCAAAAGTTATTTTAAGTTAAAATCAACCAAATCTTAGGTTATGGCTCATCTGTAGTCAAATATCTAAATATGTATTTTTATTAAATAAATACCGCACTAAGTTTAATTTCTGTTTAAGTATTTTGTAATCACTATTTATTATAATAATAATTTTAAATTTATATATTGTAATTTACACGAATTTTATACATTTCAAAATGTCTTGATTTTGACTAATGTGGTAGCGTGTAGAGCCCATTAAATTCTGAGCCGAATCTAGACTAGATAACATCCAACTAACTATTGGAAGCGTGTCTTTTTTTTTAAAACCCCTTTTTTGTCATTTGCAATGGTTTATAAAAAATTATTCAAACAAATAGATAAAGAAGTTGCGATTTAAAAAAACTGAGAGCGGCAATCGATTCTACTGGATAAATCATGAAAAAAATGTAGAAAAAAACCATTTTTTCCTCAGACTTCAATTTGTTAGTATAAGAAGGCAATAAACAAACGCATTATAGGTGAAATTGTGAGTCGTTTTCGTGATTGTTTAAAGAATTCCTTTTTTTATTCCCTTTTTACACTAACAAATTGAAGTCTGAGGAAAAAATGGTACATACATTTTTTCATGATTTTTTTCATGATTGATGAAAATTGCAATTTTTTATCTATTTGTTTAAATAATTTTTTATAGACAGTTGCAAATGACACAAAAAAGGGGTATTTTTTTTAAAAAAGACACGGTTCCAATAGTTAGTTGGATGCTATCTAGCCTAGATTCGGCTCAGGATTTAATAAGTTAATGACCTGATTGAGTGACGTTTAAAAAATATTTGTATTGAAGCTTGTGCATCCGTCTTAAGAAAACTATATGTGTATTGTTAATACAGAAAGTGTTATATTATGGTAAGAGTGAGATGAAAAAGCCAAGCCTAAAGGGCTAAACTCACTATTTTTTTTAAACTGTAGACACACGGGAGTGAGTAAAGAACCTGTAATTGTCTTTACTTGTACTTCCTGGGTGTGTAATGTACTATTGGTTAATTAATAAATTAACGAATAGTAATATGATAACATAATGCAACGTACTTACAACTTTATTCGCAATAAAATGTAAATGTATGAATTATCAATTTCGAATATATTTTTTATTCACCAAAAGTTAGCACATACAATACATAAATTATGTCTAACAAATAATGCGTAATACATAAACAATTTATATCTAATCTTTATATTAGCTTAGCAATAAAAAGGTATAGTGTTGGAAAAGTTGCATGCAATTTTCTATTTCAAGTCGATTTCTTTCCCTGGCAAAACTTACTCAGGGTCGCACAACTTACATTTAAAACGCAATGAAAAAAGCGCAATTGTGCAACTAACATTAGTCGTTTGGTAGTACTTAGTTAACTTTGACGTTAGACGTAGCTTGCACGATAATATTTCACGGTTCGATATTTCAAAATCTTTTCTATCAAACTAGTTTAGTTTTTCGAAATTTTGTACGTAAAGAGTTCAGTTATTGTATTATCATCCGATTGTTTTATAAAATGATTTTCGTAAGGAAAACTGATGGTGGGCTTGTCAATAGAACCGTCACCAAAGTAAGAACTCACTTTGAATCTGTTAAACATCGATATGTTGACGAATGGCTGTATGAAGATATAAAATCAAAATCAAAAACAATGGCTTCTGTAAAAAAATTAAGTATGCAAGGAGCTGCATTATTCATGTTTGGTGTTATTTTTGGTTGGATTTTGTTTCCCATGATATTACAATACTCAGTTCATAAAGTAAGTTGCTCATTCTATGTGTTTCTATCTATCTGCGGTATCTTTAATTATTAGAAATTAGATATATTTAAATTTTTTATTGTAGCAAGTTAATTTAAAGGAAGGATCACAAGCACGAAAAATTTGGGCAAAGTTTCCGTTTTACTTAGAATTTCGAGTTTGGTTATTTAATATAACAAACCCAGAAGCAATAGATAAAGGTGCAAAACCAATTGTTCAGGAAGTGGGACCGTATTTCTTTGAGTGTGTAATAAAATTTATTTTTATAATTAGAAATTATTTTAAGTGTAGTAATAACTAAATTTAGTACAGAGAATGGCAGGAGAAAGCTGGAATTGTAGATTATAAAGAAAACGATACAGTGGAGTTTAGTATAAAAAATAAATGGATTTTTCGACCTGATTTAAGCAACGGACTTTCTGGAAATGAAGTCTTAACTTTACCTCATCTTCTTATATTATCCATGGTAATGACTAGTGTCAGGAATACGCCTATAGGGATCGTAATGCTTAGTAAGTTACAATTTCTAGTCTTTTGATACATTAAATGCATAAGCTATTATTCCTCCTTTTAGTTTCTTAGAGCTCCTTACGAATAGGAAGAGTTTTCACAGGATTCGCGAAGAAGTTCTTCATTTTAAATGACCGCGAAAACAAATACAATTTGAACGTTTTCTGCGAAAACCCATACGTTTTAATTGTTACCGCTATAACTAATTCATTTCACGATTTTACCGAGAAGAAACCGATGTACGAATGGAAAAATCATCTCGGTGCATAAATGATTTGACCCAATTGATCCCACAACGTCCATATCACGCTGAAAAAAACAGTTCTCGTCCGATCACTGAAGTTAAACAGCATTGAGCGCGGTTAGTATTTGGATAGGTGACCCCTTGGAAACCCCACGTGACGTTGTTTGCCTCCTTTTTTCTTTTTTTTATTCTTATTTTATTGTAACGGCAAATTTAAAGTAATTCACTTCATATACGAAAGCTATTACTAAATAACGGCGCTTCCTACGAGCATCAAGAGCTCTCAAGTAATGGACGAAAACTAATAAATTTAAACTTGATACAGCGAAAAACTCGTACTTTTTAATTTTATGCGAAGAAGCATACATTTTAAAATTTTATCCTGAAAACAAATTTACTTCGCTATTTACCGCAGAAATCTATTTCGAACACCTTTATATTATGTTGCTCCTAAATATATTAGATTTTAAGGAAGGCGTTCGAAATGGATGACTGCGCTAAGAATGCAAAAGATATATTCCTTCGCGATAAGAGTGAGAAAAGTATATTACTTCGTGGTAAGAGTGCGAAATGTATGTTTCTTTGCGTAAAATGGGAACCTACGAGTTTTCTCGCGATAGCAAATTCAAATGTATTTTATTAATTAAATATATTTTATGTTTATTAATGAACTCGTTGATTTTCTAAGATAAATTAGTTGATGATATATTTCACTCTCCAAAAAGTATATTCTGGAAAGTAAGAGCAATGGATTATATGTTTGACGGTATGCCAATTGATTGTTCTTCTGAAGAAACCGTCATATCAACAGTGTGTTCTTACTTGAGAATCCAGGAATCTATTCAGCAAAATGGACCTAACGACATGAAATTTTCCTTGCTCGGCACGGTTAGTCGATTAGTATTAAGTATTAGTACTAGTCTCTATAGTACTCTTAATACTAGTATTAGTATTAAGTAGTATTAAGAGTATTAAAAATTTTTCTTGTATTATATTTTTAATCTCAATTTTATACCTTTTAAAATAATAAATTTTAGAAAAACAATACAGCGCCTAGGCGAAAACTTACTGTTTTGCGTGGTGTTAAAAAACAAAATGATATAGGAGTTGTTGTTGAATATGATGGTAAACCTAATGCTTCAACGTGGGGTGATCCTTATTGCGATACTTTTAATGGTACTGATGGTACTATTTTTCATCCTTTTCTCTATGAAGATGAAGACCTTGTTTCATTCTCTCCAGATATATGTCGAAGTTTAAGTCTTTCATTTCAAAAAAAGACTAAATTTGCAGGTATTTTTTTATTGAGTATGCGAATATACAAAGTAATCAAATTTAAATTTCAACGTTTTTTAGGCTTAAAGACCAATCGCTACACAGCATTTTTGGGTGATCCAAAAGCCGATCCAAAACTGAAATGTTTCTGTCCATCCACAGACCATTGCTTAAAAAAAGGAGTGATGGATCTACACAAATGCGTTGGTGTACCTCTTGTTTTATCTCATCCACATTTTTACTTGGCTGATGAAGAGTATTCAAAAATGGTTCACGGACTTAGTCCCTCCCAAGTAAGTCTTTATGTATCAAATTAATAATGAATTTTAATTAATCATCAAAATAACCATAATTCTATAATAACATATTTTCAATTTTAGGAAAAACATGAGCTATATGTAGATTTTGAACCGTTTACTGGTTCACCAGTAAGTGCAAGAAAACGAATACAACTAAACATGATGATCCATGCGGTAGATAAATTCAAGTTGATGCGAAACTTTCCAAATGCTTTGTTGCCACTTTTTTGGATTGAAGAATCTGTTGATATACCTAAATTCTTAATACGTCAAATCAAAATGGGCCATATATCAGTAAAATTTGTAGGGTAAATTAGGTTTCGCTATTAATTAATTGATAAAATTAAAGCTGTATTTGTTACTAATAGCTATTTTGTTGTGTTTTAGAATTTTAAAATGGTTAATGGTATTTAGTGGACTCGGGCTGAGTGGTTTAGCTACATTCAAGTATTATCAAATGATACTTTATCAAAAGTCTATTAAATCTGACAAAACTCTTAATAACATTCGAAATGCTGTTAAAAATAATAGTAAAATATTACCATTAAATATCCGCAATTTGGAACCAGTTTCAGTACCACCTACTCTTAATCAAAATTAGATCCCTGGTAGAAATGAATCTCATAAAAATGGACTGATTATACGAAAACTAGATAATAGAAATATTTAAGTTCTATACATTAAGGAAACCATTTTTCTCATCAAATTCATCCATTTCATAGATACAATTTAAATGCTTAATTTTGAGATAAAAATGATTCTAAAAGTTCGTTGAAGATACAATTTGAATTGACTAATTTAAGATTCTGAACATTCGTTCTTAAGCTTATACTTCGTAATATTATTCATTTTTCATCAATTCAATCATGTTTCGAAGCACTGATACATTGTACTGAAATATTTTTATTTTTGACTTTATCCATTTTTAATGTCGAAAAATGATCTATTTTTTTTAGTTTGGGAATTTTTTCTACTTAATTCTATTTTTTAATACGAAAAATGGTGGATTTTGATGAGAAAAATCGTTTCATAAATGGGAGAAAAATGTATCTATAAAACGTCCATTACCATTTAAATTATGCATTTTTTAGTTGATAAATGGTTTTAATTTCTACCAGGGATTATATGCATTTATATGTATATTTAGTGTTTGTAACTTACTTTTTAAGGATAATAATTAAAAGATAAATTAGATAAAAAATGTATTATTGTGCTTATAAAATTATGTAAACATATGTATGTAAAAATGAAGTTGCTTCAAACCCCAAAGAGATGGAATAAATAAATATAATAGTATTTTATGCAACAAGTGCATCATTGTACATTTCGATACAAGTGCGTAAAAAGTGATTCGTAACGAGCGTGAGGTTTGTCGCCCGAGCGAAGCGAGGGTGACAACTCACACGAGTTAACCCCCCCCCTCCCCCCCATACGCCCCCTACTCTACCCGCACAGTACTGCTTTCTTTTTTTAGTACGAAAAATAGTATACGATACTCGTGCGCGCGTAGGTCATCCCGCACTCGCTTCGCTCGCGCGGGAACGACCTACTTTGCGCACTCGTATCAATGTGCACGAGTGGCCGGCAAAGCCAATGACGAGAGCTGGACGATCTCACAAGTGCACAAGTGTTGATCGGAAAGCAAGAGTCTTTAGCTGAAACGCGTCAACGAGTGTGGAGTGATTACAACGAGTGTCATATCTGTGGGGTCCAGGGGTGGTAGCCTCTGGCGGCGGCGCAGGGGACGAGGGAAGACGGAGCTCCCCCCCCCCCCCCTACAAAATTCAAAACAGGAAAGCAATCAAAAATAAAAATTTCAATAAAACTATTTGTTTATTATCTTATCTTTTTACAATTTTCATATTGAGAAATCAATTAAATATTTATTATTTTACAATTTTACTGATTTATTGTAGGCAACAAATAATATTGTTAATTTTACAAAAAGGTTGCTCTACTATATTTGATAACTTCATCAATCTTCTTTCAAACATCTTTGATCAACTTTATTAAGCTTGTTTGGGATTGGAAAGTAAAACCAGTTGAAATGGTTGGCCTCTTAGTGCCGTCGCTCGTTTGTTAGTCAATGAATGTTACTAACCGAAATTTCAAAAACGCTATTAAAATATTTTTCGAAGAAAATAACTTTATTTGCGTATTTTGTACTAAACTATTTTACGCACTGAAAACGGTGCATAAAATATTTTACACACTGTTTTCGGTGCGTAAAATTTTATTACGATATACTATATCATAATGGCTCATTTTACACACTAAAAACAATGCGTATAATTGTATTTTACGCATACTATTACAAAAAAATATAAACGTTCTTTTCACTACGGTCTCTTATGGTAATTTAAGAAATTTTGCCGAATCTCAATTTTTCCTGTTTTTAAAGCATACTTTTCATAGAGTTTTCTTTAATTTTTCAAAAATTTTCAGTGTATATTGAACAATGTTCGTGAACTTTTTCGTATACTTACTTTCGGAATGTATTTTAAGAAAAATAACAATATTTGCAAAGAAAAGCTGATGAATGCTTGCGTTAAAAGTATTATTATACATACAAGTTAGGTCAGAAAGCGCTGACTCACTTAAGGGGGTTAGATCGATTATTTTAAAACATAGGAAACTCCTGAAAAAAATTATATACAAAAATATAAGCACTCCTGATAACGTGTTAAAATTTTAGAAAGCTTAGCTTCACCGTTTTTGAGAAATTGAATATTAAAGTTTGGTTCTTATACACGGGCTCTTATAGTCAAGTGATCGTAGAGTCATTGTAAAAACCATGCTATCGCTTACAAACTGGTAATAATCTTAGGAACCGGCTAAAAATTTAATTCACATTGAAGCCAATTATATTTGAAATAAGTCTATGAAATTTCAATTTGCTTAGCTTCACCGTTTTCAAGTTATTTCAATTCAAAGTAACGTAGTTTTATACGAGATAAATAGTGGCAATCTCGAGACCAATCAAGTCCCTAACCTGGCAACGTCGCTGTGTCGCTAATACAAATGTGATAAAAGATAAAGCTCTTATACGAGGGCCTTCATACATTTGCGGTTCAGGGTGCTACACATTGTACTCATTGGTGATGCGAAATTTCAGGAAATATGTTTTCAATTCTTTTCTTTCATTTTAGATAAATTCGGAAGTCAAAGTTCAAAGATTTTTATATACACGGAAACAAAAGAAATATTAACTTATAAGTAATTGGATATATTTTAATAATCTTTAAGACCGTTTTTGTTACTTTACATATTTATTTTTTAATTTAAATAAATATCAAGTAGTTGAAATATCCTTCTTCAAAAATTAGTCAGGTAATATGCTATCCTATATCGTCGCTGCTATAGCGACGACTATCCCATTTCGTGATTTTTGCTTTTATAATCTATATATATATATATATATATATATATATATATATATATATATATATATATATATATATAAAAGTTGACAAATTTAATTTTTTTTCCCCGACAATATTAATCCTTACAACTTAATAAACAAGATTAATCTTTAAAAATTCCAAAAAAGCCACTTTTAAGCCGGAATTCTTTAGTTATTTAACGTACAAAATTGATGAAATTCTGAAATGGGATAGTCTTCGCTGCGAGATCTGAAGGGGGATAGTCTTCGCTAGGACATTTCGCCGAGGGTTTTTCTTAGCTTGCAGCGACTATATACCGTAGAGGTTTAAACACCATTAAATCGAGTTTGAGGTTTTATAAGTACAATTGAACTTATTACTACGACATTAACTGCCCAAACAATTTTTATATGTATTTATATTATCCGAAGAAGTATTATAAATAATGACTCATTATTCTCAAGAATAATAAGGCCGTTATTGACCTATTGCGAATTAAGTTATTCATAAAAACTTTCAATAAAATTTTTTTCAAAAACTTATAAAAATGTAAATGCTATAGATTAATATTAATTAACTATAGAATAACATTTTATTTAATGTTAAAAGCTAATTTTCAATAAAAGATTCATAATTTTAAAGTATTTTTATTAGAGTTTGCGACGTGCAAACTAATTCGTCAGAAACATGTAGAAATTGCGGATAAGTAATCATAAAGAATAAAAATCAATGGACAGGTGATAAATGCACACACACTGAGAGGCCCAAGTTCTCAACATCAAAGCCTGCACACTCGAGGGGGCTTATACCGCTTTTTTTATTGGCCAAGCTTGGCTCTCCCATTCTCCGTTCAAAAGAAGGCTGATTTAGGGTTACCGCTTCACGGGGTAAATGTAACGCATAATTTAAAGAGCAGCAGATGCTCTGCGCAACAGACAATAAATACCTCTAACGGATCGGCTCATTGATCTGCGGTCCTAGTTGAGCTCACTTATGCTCTCCCACGCGAACGCAGATTTTTACTGTGGACTCTTTTATCGTTTAATCACTTCTAAGTACATCGATAGTGTACGTTTCGATTCCGTTTTTGGTGGCAATGATTGTTTTGTTTTTCTCTCTCATTTGATGTCTCGCAATAATAGTCTGCCTGTTAAAACCATTTTATATATATCCCACTTTTTATTATCTGCATTGAACAGATTGTATTACATAATTTATGCGTCGTATAATTGCATAAATGTAGTAAATTTCTCAATTCATACACTTATACATAATTGAATATGTATAATTTCAATCAGAATTCTGAATTTTATAACACATTTAATCACGAGTATTTAATTATTATTATCATCATAGACTAAAATATTGTAAATAAACTGTTAACCTTCACTCAATTCTAATTAAAAACAATTAAATTGAAAATTTTATCGTGTAATCGTGAAATATCGTTTAATTGCGTATAATTAAAAAATAGTTTTGCATTTTTACATTAATAAAATTAATAAAGTATTTAAATTATTTGCACAATAAGAAGAATATTGTTAAAACCTTATACAAAATTTTATACTTTATTTTTTTATACATATATTTATATGAAAAGTCGACAATTATATTGAATTTAAGATTTAAAAAAACATTTTCACCATCAGAACTTGCTACTGGAGTTTTAACCGCGCATCTCGCAAGGACGAGGTGGCCGAGTGGTTAAGGCGTTGGACTGCTAATCCAATGTGCTCTGCACGCGTGGGTTCGAATCCCATCCTCGTCGTTTTTTTTTATAACTATTAATGAAAATAGATTTATTGACATAGACAATAACATATTTGAAATATTTTAAATCTTAAATCTGCATTAAGGAGGTTCATCCCTGAAACGTCACTACTCCTATTAAAATACATGCTAAAATTGAAAGTCTTCAGAATGAAATAATATTTTGAGAGATTATTAATAAGGCTTAAATACATTCTTGTGCAAAATTTGGAATAGGGTTTCCGAATTAAATTTTGAGAAAGAGCCGTTTCAAATTTTAACTTTTTAACGTAGGCTCTTATAGACGGTTATTTACTTTAATATCAAATTTAATAATTTCAAACGGCTTTTTCTAAAAATTCAATTCGGAAATTCTATTCCAAATTTTGCACAAGTATGTATTAAAGCCTTATTAATAATCTCTCAAAATATTAAGTAAATCAAAAGACTTTCGATTTACTCATAAACCTCTTAAATATTTTGTCGAAATTTTAGTAGTGAATTTTTAATACGAAGTAAAAAGTACTTTTTTTATTAAATTTGTGTTTTAAATTACGCTTGCAGTGATTTATTATTTGAAAATGTTACGGACATTTTTAAACAGTTTCGTAATAAAATACATTTTCTGATAAGACTTATTTAATGATATCACACTATTTAAAAAGAAAAGAAAAAAAATGAGAAATTATTCTGTAAGTACAAGCAAAGAATGTTGTACTTATCTTATCATACGACGTATGTGTTGTTTACAAAAAGAAACAAATAAAATAAATCGATAAAAATGTATAATGTCAAATGATGAATAGTAAATTAACTAAAGACTCAACGATTACTTATACTAACGATCACATTCTCTTTTACTAAAGTACCGTTAGTTTTTGGGGACGACCACATAGTGCTTCCTTTGTTAGCTACGACTGGTCATCTCGATCTGTATACATTCTTTTTTCTTCTCTTTCCTTTTCTGGTCGTGAACAGTTCGTTGCACTCCTATCCGGCAACTCGCAGCAGAGATTGTTTAGCCTAACTACTTGACATCGTTTACTAACCCAAACATATCCACGCTCCAACGCTTCCTAAGTTTATGAAAAGCATTATTTTACAAGTTTGACGACATAACGTGTTCTCGTGTTAAAATAACATTCTGCATTTGCTAGTATTTCAAAAGTAAAAAAGCATCAAAGTTGAATTTAACATATTTAACTACAACAGCTTACGAATTTATTAAATAAAATTTAATTTAATTTATGTAACGTGATTCAATTTTACATTCAAGTTATATGCGAGAAAATGTAATAAGATATAATGAAAACGAATCACCTATTAAAACCTTTCAAAGTTGTCCGCCGATAAGGTATAACGTAGTACCAAAGTTTAAAGATAAAATTAGTAAATAAATTACGTAGGTAACAATAATAGCGTCAAAATATAATTTCTTATTCCAACTTTACTGCAGGTGTCTTTTTTTCCTATACCAGTTAAATCACAGTAGTATTTATACAAGTTTCTTATTTTTTTATCAAAAATAAACACTTTGCGTGAGTAAAAATTATTTGCCGTGCAATTATTACAAGCTTATTGCTTTAATAAAAAAAGAAGAAAATAAAGGCAGGAGTAATGTTGCAGGAAGGAAAAGAAAGTGTCCGAGACATAATTTCGTTCACGCTTGGCGAGTCTCTAGTCACGTAGGACTAAGAAATGAGCCGAGGGTGAAAGATACCATAGAGTCAATGCTTATAGGAGGGATGCTACAACGTCTTTGGCGTCGTCGCCTATTCTTTTTCAGTGATGTAAGTACAAAACGAAGGGTCGCCCAGGGTCTCTTTTTCTCGCGGGAGGAAAAAAGAAATGTGGGCTGCAGGGGGAAGAGCCGTGGCGCAGGGGTTGCTGCCTTTCTTAGGCCTGAATTCCCAAGGGTTGCGTCTATCCCCGAAGAAGCGCATACCTATCTGTCGGAGGCCCTGTCTCTCTCGACGCTTGTCCGTGCGGATATGAATTCGCGCGCGTCACGTCTTCCGCAGGAGCAGAGAAACAGAGCAGGCACGAGAGCTGTGCGGCTGGCGCGAGGTAGACAAAACACGGGACGCGTGAATATAATGTATTCCGCGGTATTACGCCGCTAAATCGAGTTTCATAATGTCGCCAGCGTCCCGCTCATGTATATTCCATATTCGCCGGGGCAGGAAGATAACAAACTTCATCGGATCCTTCTTGCTCGCCGTGCTCGCCGTTTTTCCGCTCGCTCCCTTGCTCGCACGGAACGTCTGATCCTCTTGGCTTCTGCTTGGCATATGACTTTTCTATACCTCAATAACGCTAGTGGCCGGACTCGAGCGCGCGCCGGCGTAGTCGCCACGAGAGCGCGTACTCGTGCCGCAAAAATTTTAATAATCCCCTCGGAAAAGCAGCGATGCTTGATGCTTGCCAGTGGAAAATAGCTTCGAAAAGTATTGCCGCGGGGAAAAAAATGGAAGCGAGTAGTGCGGCGCTATGACGTATAAACAGCAGAGAATTTTTCCGACCGTCGACTCTGGAATGCGCCTCGGGAATTTTTCCATTTTCGACTGTTTTACATAAGTGTATAATCGCAGGGTCGGGAATAAAGGCGAAGAGGGGGAGATCGGCTCGTTTCTCTTTTTTCCAGCCAGTTTGTTCCAAATTTCATCAAGCTCATTCTTAGACGTTAACTCGGCGAAATATGCCAGTTGGGGCAATATGTCACTCGTTTTTCCTATTGTATAATATATAGTTGCTACTTTGTAATAAAACTGTCAATTTACTCATCAGTATGTCTGTATTCTGACGACATTTGAAAACACGTATCACTAAAACTTATGCAATTGTTGACCAAATACACTTTTTTTTTGTAATTTCCAAGGCATGTGTGAAAGTCTTTTTTTAACTCAAAGCCTTAAAAATTAACCGTAGCATATTCCTCCGACTTAGCCTAGACACATAGCAAGCTTCGAGGCAAGGCAGAAAGGAGCAACGACTGCTCGAAGAGAGTTGACCAGTGAAAAGAAGAAGAAAGCCCGAAGCGAGCCCTCTCAACTCGCGCATATATACGGGAGAAGAAGCGACGTGCTTGACGATGCAAACTCTGGTACGCGATGAGGGCCAAAGGCGAGGAGGTAGAGAGAGAGAGAGGGGGGGGAGGAGGGAGAGTGAGAGCGGTGTGCGCGCACGCGCTCGTCCGAGAGCTTTTGCGTGCGCGCTTGGGAATGTGCACGTGGCTCAGCGAGTCTCCCTCTCTCGGCTCTTCCTCTCGGCACTCGAGGCATAATTGCTCGTGAAAAGAGTGCTCGACGATTATTGCGGAGTTAATGAGCGAGTGGTAATTGACTGGGCTCGCGGACGAAGAGGAGCGCAAGCGACGCCCTGGAATACCGGCTCTTCTCGCTCTCTTCCACTATTCTCGCGGTTCTGCCTCGCTTCGGAGACTAATCAGCCCTCCTCTTCACGTCAATGCCACGTGACGTTGGGCTTTATTAATCTTATTGCGATTATCCCTCCCCTGCGACTTATTCCCCTGTATATATATCGTCGCGCCGCTCCACTTTCTTCGCTTTTATAGCTTTTCGCGTCTGATGATGCTTGGGATCCGCGTTATATATACGTATTATGATGGAAGCCAATTACCTAGCCGGCTCATATAGGCTCTTTTACTCTGCTAACAAGCGTGACGAGAAAATATTTTGGTTTATGCTTGTCTCGCTTTTTTTTCTTTGCACGTTTTGTTGACAAGTTTGATCAAAATTGGACTGTATATAATTTAGTTTTTAATATCTGTGTATTATGCATTTCATCCACATTCGACGTCAATTCTATTTTTAGTAATTGAAAAAGTGTATTACGATGACGTCGACTGCAAATAAAAAAAGCAGTAATCCAAAGAAATGAAATGAAAGCAATCCCCGAATCCGTGTAAAATATTGACACGCACGATGGCAGAGAAGCGAGAAATTAAAGGTCAAAGGCCGGGCAGAATGTAGGCAGCGGCCAGTTGTATGTAGAATACATGTTTCGCGGTGAATTTTATAATTGGCCCTTGGCACGCAGGCTCTTATTCGGCTCGATTGGCAATAAGACGGTAATAGAATTCTCATGTAATCTTTAATTAAGCGGATTAATGCGGGAACGGTAATTGGCCGCGTTAGAGCGCGTGTGCTGGCCTACGTATAGGTATATACAGAGAGGCGCCGTACGGGCACCGAGATCGTCCGTACCTTTTGGTCAGGGCCTCGTAAATTTTCGCATTGTCGGGGGAAGCCTGTAATACATCCTGCCGGACAAATTTAATGCTGGATCATCCCTCGCTGCTAGGCCCTCTGGCTCTCTCACTCTCTCTTTCTCTCTGCGTGCACAAGCCTCGGATTGGCCGTTGTCCTCTTTAATTAATCGGAATTCCATGCTTCGCCGTTAGCTAATCGCCCGAGATATTTTTCGCGCCCGTTCGTTAGCTCGGCTCGACTGCGCTTTAATGGCCTAGCCCTTTAAACGTTATCCCGCGTTAGTTAATACTCTATTAAGAACGGGTTATTTGCTTAATAAATTACGCATATTATACACATGTTGGATAAAGAAAATAATGATCACAGGAGTTTTAATCGATTTTCTAGCTGCATTTCGTATCAAATTTTTCGGATCGTATCAACATAAATTAAAAGGTATATATACCACTTCAACTGAAAACGAACAGAGCCGAGGCAAAATTTTGCATTATTATTGCTTCGAACTCGTACGCACGAAGGGGATTTGTCAGCGGTCTCTGTACTATAGTGCGTCATTTCATCATGCAAAAGCTGCGGTAGAATTCATCTCTCTCGTTATACTCGCGACGCGAAACATATTTCCCACGGCAATAAAGTCAGGTATGTATATATGCGTATACAGGGACAGAGGCACATATAAGAGTAAGGTGGGGGGGAGGGGAATGATATTATTATATTGAGTGGCTTCTCGTGCGGTGGCTGAAAATCGGCGCGTGCTGCGGGCAGCGCGGAAAGGAGGCAGAACGCGGTAAGACGATAATAGAATTTTCGTGTAATCCTTGGTAATTCCCCGGTGGCCGCGAACGACGAGGACGAGCGCGCCGGGCTCGCATATCCTCGCCTCGACTACAAACGTACAACGACCGCTCGTATTCTCGTATCAACGTCTCTCCGCCTGTATCCTGCCTACCCTCGTCCCGGTACAGCTATGCGCGAATGAGAGAAAGGGAGTCAGGAGGGACAGCGAACGCGTGCCTCGGATCGTCAAGCTTTTAAATCCCCTCGGGGGTTAATTGCCCGCTGTTTTGACGCGAAGAAAAGAGACGGCGCTCGCCTTCTTTTTTTCTCTCTCTCTCTTACTCACCCGGCTTGTTTTCCTCAAACCCTCGCTTACGCAGGAGGAGCAGTGCGAGCGCAATGAAAGAGAATACTACTGCGGCGAAAGCGAATATTCGCCTCTCGGAGTCTAGCTCTTTGCTATACTGGCGCCGAGCAAAGCTCAAAGTTGCTCTTACGCGGCCAAGGGGCTGAGAGGCGCCGGGGCTGGTGGGGTGGGCGCTTTAAAAATGTAAAACAACATTAGAGAGCTTCATAAAAATACATTTATTCGGCTACTGGGCGCACGTGCGTGGGCGCGTGCGGCCGCAAGAGCCGCTAACAAGATCTGAATTTTTCAAGAGCTCACGACGCAAGCCCCCGACGCCCGGAAAAGCGGCGAAACTTTAAAGAGCGGAAAATACGCGCTCTTGTTCGCGCGCGGCCGCGTTGCTCTTGTGTGACTTGCCAAGTGTACGGAAAAACTCCGAAGAGAGCGGCCGCGAGGGAAGACGGAAAAAAAAGCACAAGCTCTGTCACGCCTTGCGATTCTTTTCTTTCTCGCGCCATACAGCTGTCGCGCGTTCACTCGCTCTCGCGGCCGATTTCTCTGACTAAGTCTCTGACGCTTTGCTTACTTTCGCGATTTGCCAAAGTGCTGGGGCACGCTGTGGGACGTTATGCTCCGTCGGTATAACTCTTTTCCTCGCGACTGCGGAATTTCTTTTCATAGCATTATAATACTAAGCGGATTTTTTTAAAACATTTTTTTTTGAGTGCATTTTAAAATAACCAATGATTATTAGCAAGACTGATGTACGCGGTGCGTTAAAACGCATAATTTTACCGTAGTCTTTCTTCTCCTCGTGCTCATCATGCACATAGCGTAAAAACGGGAAGCTCAACCGGTTACGGGCGACAATTTCCAACGCTCTACAGGAATATTTTTCACGCGCTACGGCCAAGAGCGACGATTCGCGATGCTAAGCACTGCGCGAGTCGCGCAAAAAGCAAGCCGCCAGCGCGACTGTCCCCCGGCGCAGAGTCGTGCGCGTTGCTGGTGTACAAATCGCGCCCAGTGTCGCACAGGCACACCCATACACGCGCACCTCGGCAACCGGAGCCGCACGTAAGACGAGCGAATATTGGCCAAGCCAAGTCTCTCACCCACTGCGAGAGTAGGAGAGCAAAAAAGGCTGGTATAAGCGGCTACGCTTTGGAGCGAGATAGAGAGAGGGGCGAGTAGGGGAGAGCGGCGTTCTTATAATGTTTTTCCAGGATAAATGGGCTTTCCGCTGGGCGAGGTAATTCCATGGGGTTTCTCGTCGTCATGGTAACCCCGTAACGCCATTAAACGGGCACAGGCTCTCTCACCCTCGGCTGGTGCTCTCGGCGCTGGAGCGGCGGCCGCAGCAACAGCAGTAAGCCCAGCCGACCTGCCGGCGCGACGAGTCTAGTCTGCTCGCGGAGCAGGCCGACCGCCAGCGAAAGCTTGCGAAAGCTTCCTGCTCCCGCCGCCGCTGCTCTCCCTCTCTCTTTCCCGCGCCATAAAAATAAATAACTCGCGACTCTCCGCTGGCATAAAGGTGATACGTGCGCACCCGGGAGAAGGGGGCCGCAACGACGGCGAGTACGGGGCAAATAGCCCTGCCACTCCATCCCCCTCCTCTGTACTCGATCTCTCTCTCTCTCTTTTTCTCGCTCGCTCGAGGTTTTTCGGCCTGGGCCAAGCTTTAAGAGGCAGAGCGAAAGAGCTAGTATGTATATCTCGCCGTAGGAGTAAAGAAGCACGCGCGGATATGCTCGTCCTACAATATACGTATACGCGCGTTTACGGGCTTGAGGAAAGCTCGGCTCTGTATAGATCTGCGGGTGGGCTTGGTAAATCCCTCTGGGGCAAGACTTATTTCGAGTCATTAGCGTCGCATTATGCCCTATAGGTATATGGCTATTAATTCTTTTCCATGATTGATGATATCTCGCGCTATACTCTTTCTCTCTCGTCGCCGTTGATTTACGCTCAGTCATATTGACACGGATCGACGCGCGCCTCCATTCAAAGCTTCATTCCTTTCCGTTTCCTGCCCTCTCGCTCCCGAGGGAATTAATTGTTCTCGATTATTGAGCCCGAGCAATCCTTTAACGCCACCAACGTTAAAGACGTATTTATTCGGAGCTTCAATGAATTCGCTGATGACATTCTCGACGAGAGGTTAAATATTCAGCTTGTATTTTTCACATTCAAGAGAAAGAGAGAGGGAGAATCAATTTTTTATTTCGACAGTACGCGCCTAATGTTTGAAAGGGGACGTCTGCCTTTTTTAACGCTATTAATAATGCAATCGAAGAAGAATTTTCATGAACAGTCGCATCCTCAATTATGTCCGCGGTCAAAGTCAAGCTCGTCATTCCTCTGGGCAGGTCTCGAGGCAAATGTTTGTCGAGCTGATCAAAAAGAATCGGTAAAATAACAAGATCCGACCTGGAGGATCTTATTAAAGCCTACGTGGGGCCTCGCGTCCCTTTGAAACTGTAACGAAACGCGGCAAAAAGAAACGACTAATAATAACAGGGTAAATTTAAAACGCAAACTCAAGCGCAGCCCCGCAGCCAGTGATGGGAGGGATATATAAGGTCCAAGGGAGATCCCATTATGACGATCGTTGTCCGCGCATATTTGCCCGTAACAAACAATTCGTCCGCCTCCCCTCGGAGCGCCATGGCCCCCCTGCCAGCGCGAGCCCCGCGCCCAGCAAAGAAGCACGTCCAAAAGGCAAACTCAATTCCGGCCTCAGCCCTCCTCTTAGTCTATTCTCGCAAGGAGAGAGAGAGCAAAGGGACGGCGTTACACGTAAGGCCAGTTGGCAATCGTCGTCGGCACTGCAGCAGGAACAGGGTCAACCAGAGCATCCCAGCACTAGCAGTAAACGAGGCATATATAGCGAGTAAAGAGAGAGAGAGAGAAAGAGAGAGGAAGCGAGGGAAGCTTAATCTCTCATTACAGGGAGAGACCGAGGCACGCCCGCTCGTTTAATTTCGCCGGGCGCGCGCGTACGTGTGCGCGCGGAGCCGTGCTTCCTTCGCTTTTCGTTTCCGGCGAGCGCGCGCGCAAGAACGAAGAACGGGGGCCCCGCCCGCAGAGGGATGCCAGAGGGGCTGGGAGCGGCGCGCCCTACGCACAGCTCTCACGTCGCTGCAGCGCAATCACAAAACTTTTCCCCGCGCGTCTCCTTATTTATATTTATTTGCCATGTATTGCCTATATGCGCCAGCGCTTTGCTCGTTAGCGCGCAAGAGGGAGAGAGAGAGTCGGCACACACGCCCTCTCCCCCGCAGACAACCGAGCCTTTCGGCAATAGTAGGCCTCGGACACGGCGATAAATTCACCCATTGCCCGTTGCGGGCTGGTCGTCTTTTGTTTCGCCCGTTATCGGCTGTCCCGCCGGCTTATCTCCGCGGATAATCTCTGGCCGCATAAATTGCCCCACACGTCCCCCCCCCCACCCACCAGGCTTATGCCTTTTCCGGCTCCATTAACGCGACAATGTCCCTGCAGCTGTAGATGGAGAATTTGGATTGCTTTGGCATGGGGGCGAATTAAAAAGCCACCACTATACTGCGTTCTTTGCGCTGCTGACCTCTCCCCAAAGGGCAAACACCGAGGCTCTTATTAGCCAGAGCCACGTTTGTCAATAAACATCGGTGCGCGTATCGTCGTTAAAGCTAATTGATTTAGGAGGGGCGCCAATTTTATTGGACTCCTCAAAATCGAAGGACTATTTACGGCTTGGTACTTCGATCAATCGTGGAATGATTTATGCCAGTCTGTACACAGATTGACAAGTGTTTGGGTACTAATTGGGATTTTGCATTTTCATTGTGTTGCTTTATTTTTTATAATACCAATTCGAATCCTGTGAGAATATAAATAATTCCAACATTTCTAAAGCAGTTGAAGTTTGCAACGATTCTAAGCATCGAATTTTTAAAAATGCCACCGCTAAAAAGTAATTATACGGGATTCAAGCAAAATGAGAGTACTATACAAATTTTCAGCAGTTTTCATCAGCCGGAAAATTTTTTGCACCCGTTCAAGGGTATGCCTTAGATCGGTGTAGATCGCTACCTTATCCTTACCTCTATTTTGCATTTTACTAAAAAAGTAGGAGGAAAATCGTTAATTTCGGACCTTCCCCGCATACTTGATGTGTTAAAATTTGGTGCAAGTCAACGTTACTAGTTTTCAATTTTACACTTCATTGATTTTTTTCGTTGTAGGGGTGGATATTTTTTTCGGATATGTTGGTTTTTCGTGGGTTTTCATCGGTCTCAAATCCACATTTAAAATTCCTTCTGTAAGTTTTCTCACGTGAGGTTTTCAATTCTCTAACGCGATCTGCTATTGAAGACAATTAATTTCCTTGAAAAATATATTTTTTGGTAACTCTGTCAGCACTTTCAATATATGTTAGTTAATTGCGAAATTTCTGGATCTACAAAGTCCAAATTCATATAATCCCACATAACAACATAAGATATCCACTTTGAAACAATATGGTCTAAGAATTTAATATTTATTTTGTGGTTGTTTTTTATTTTTATTGCCTTGTTGAACATTGTCGCTGTCATATGATAGATAATCTATATCTTTATCATTTTATTAATACAAACTTTGAAAAACTTTGTTTTTTTATAGTAATCACTATATCCTTGTTCACGTATAGAAAAACAAGGAAAAATCACTATGCTTCGTAGTTTACATACTCTACTTATACTAAACTTATGTTTTTGATTGTATGATATTCTAACGTAGAAAAATTACTTTATAGTACAGCAAAAACGTGCAGAAAGAAATTTTATTAGATCAGTGTAGTAAAATTTAAAAAAAACTGTCACAAATACACGTACTTTAATACTAAAATTTATGTATACTGAGTTCCAAAAGACGTGACCAGTAATTACCGTGTCTAATGACAGTCTTAATTAGTTGCTGTCTTTCCGGACTCTTCTCGCAAGTGCCTGAATGGCTTCAAGGTTTATATTTAAAATAACTGTTCACCCTTACGTATTAATTGTTCTGCACCGATAGGATAGCAATGCGTATTAGGAATTTAGTTTGCCATAAAATAGGATTTATAATATGTATGTGTTACCAAAAAATGGGCTTCTATAATTCTCACGAATTAATAAAAAAAATCTTTTTATAAAAATAATTCAATTCATAGAAATGAAATTCGAATAAGGAAGCAAGAAAAAAATATTGCATTTCCTGTTTTAGAAATTAGAATCCAGTAATGGAAAATAAAATGCAGTATAGTAAAATTTAGGTTTGAAATTTTACTATACTGTAACCTAAAAAAAACAGAATATTAAAATTTTCTCCATGAATCGTTTTACGTAAATACGTGACTGTAAGATTAGTTTTACCTTTAAATAAATAAAAACCTAACCGTACAGTCAAGTATTTACTGTTTACTAAAATCTAAGAGTGATTTCTCTGCAAATTGAAAACGTAAGCTACCTCCTCGCTATGACCCTCTCCAAGTCGGTAGCTGATAACCTGATGACTGTGCAGGCGTGTGGACTGTCAGAGGTAGTTGCATGTCTGTCGTAATGATATCCGCGTCCAGAGCAGCAGGCCGTGCAGGTAGAGCTGGGGCGGCTGGCTGTGCGGGTAGAGCTAGGGCAGCTGGCTGTGTAGCTAGAACAGCCGGAGTAACAGGCTGTGCGGCTGGAGCTGGGGCGGCTGCAAATGCATGCTGTACGACTGGAGCTGGAGCAGCCAAGGCAGTAGGCTGTGCGAATGGCGCGGCTGGAGCAGCACGTTGAACGACTGTGGCCGGCTGTGCTGCCATCACATTAGCTCCTACAGGCTCAGTTTCCATCGGCTGTTTCCTCTATCGCAGCTCCATAGCACGGATTTCAGGAAATAATTACAATTATAATTACAATTTATAATTTAAAAAATCGAATGGATTATTTAAATAAAAAATTAACTACAGGCTCATCCTGCTCTAATTCCTCGTCAAGTAATAGTTCCTGCTTCAGGTTCTGACTCATTGCCTTTTGCGAGCTCTTGATGAAATGAATTGAAATTTATTTTCTTCCTGATTTCAATTTATCACAATTTTGTTTTTTAATTAAATTAACTTCAGGTAATACAGCAAAACGCTAATTCAGGGTAAAACCACGAAACGCCAATTCAGGGTAAAAACAAAAATTTGAGAAAATTATTTCGCGTTTTAATCTATTGCAATCGCCAATTTAATAGAAAAAAGCATTTTTGAGGCAATATTGATATATTAAATAAAAGTTTAGGCTATAAAATTATGATAGCAACTTATATCATGTAGATCCGTGCAGGAAAACCATAATTTTTTTCAATTAAAAAACGTTCCATCCAATATTAGCTTATATAATGGAGCTGGCGCCGAACGCAGTTTTTTCATACTTTTTAAAATTTTTATCTATACTTTTTTACGTACATCTTTTATAAAAAGGTGATATTTTAAAAGTTGTTCTATGAATTTGATTTTCCATTAATGTACTTTCCTAAAATTCGTATTTTTCAATTTTGTTTTTTTACTTTGGAATACATTATTGTTTGTATACATAAATTTCGATATTTTTTTAAGGTGACTCTTCACTAATATATAGGTATGTTAGAATAACTGTTATGAAATAACTATCACATTGTTTATTATTTCCTTTAATAGCACTTAATTTAAGAAGAACGATAGGACCAAAAAATAAATTTTTAATTGTTAACAATTCGAGTAATTGATACTTTTCAAACATTTCGATAAATCGCGGGAATCTTTGTCAATTTTTAATCAATTTTCATGAATCAACAATTTGTTAACAATTAAAAATTTATTTTTTAGTCCCATTGTTCTTCTTAAATTAAGTGCTATTAAAGGAAATAATAAACAATGTGATAGTTAATTTGTAACAGTGATTTCTGTCATATACCTATATATTGGTGAAGAGCCACCTTAAATGCGATGTTGCGTTATCGTTATTTATAGACATTAACAAAGAACAAACTTTGTTAAAAATTTCATCCATTTCATGCATAAAGACATGCATTCTTATACAAATCCTTTAATACTTTATATTTTGGATACTTTTTATCTATTGTTTTTGAAACTATTTTCATAAAGTGTGCAATACATATTTTCACAATAGGGCATATTTCACAAAATTTCAATAAATAGATCTAATCGCTATTCGTTTCATATGATTGGGCTTTTTTACCAAATCTCTTATTTGATCTATGGATAATGACTTTAATTGCTTAGATTGAATCATAGATTTTAAGCAAGATTCTACTGATGGAGTTGTTTTTTTTATTGTATCTAAAAATATCTGGTATATGCATGGCGGTATGATATTTCTGCTCCATCGTTCCTCGTTCTCATAATGTTTTGAGGGTCTTAATTCTATCGGTTTTCAGTTTTTTCCCGGCAAATAAGTTAAATTAGGCAGAAATATTTGATTACTTTTCATATTTTGTATTTGTTCGTGTTGGCGTGCAATATGTCTATGGCAGCAAGGACATCGTGAATTTTTAGTGATTTGTAGATGGTTCATCGTATTTAAAACATTTATTACGTTTAACGTAACTATTGCCTATTGGGCTGTATTTTCCGGGAAACGTTTTTACAACATAGTAGGCTACTGTGTTATCTTTTACAGTTTTACAGAGCCACGGTGGCCAACGGAAAATTCAGCCATCGCAATATCACCTACTTTTAATTTCGTTTTATCGGATATAGTTGTTACGGTACTGCTTCCTTTTCTCGACTCCTTCTTGCATTACCACGACTTCTTAAATCCATATTACCGTCTTTGCCATCTTGGTTTAATGAGACCCCGGATTTCACATCATCTTCAGCTTGAGTGTCATTTGGAAAATCATAAACGTTCGGTTCCAGGTGATTTCCATCATCGTCCTCTATTTCTTTTTCAAATTTGCCGGCAAGCGTATTCTTTATATAATTGTTTACATCTTGCGGCAAATGTTTTATCTTATATCTTGGACAAAAAAATATATTCGTAATATAATTTTTAATATAAAATAGTCCTCACAGATATAAGTAAAAAATTTACGTGGTCTTTAACATTACATCAAATTTTATTTTTATAGCACCTGCCTCGTGGGACGTCTTAGCGGCTGCTCCAGACATAGCCATGCCCGATGGACTCGCTTCCCCGATACAGTCAGGTAATTCTTATTCTACTGTAAAAGCATTATTTATGTCATCGACGACATCCTCCGAAAATGTAGCTGCATTAGCTAGTGCGAAATCAATAATTTCCTCTTTTTCAGGATTATCGACGTCCGGCGCAGCTCCTTGGTCTTGTAAGTAGGTAACGGGATTGTTTTCTCTTTCTTTTCTTTTAGAATATTCCGATCTGCGAATTTCCGCTTCCGTTTTTTGCGTAAAAACTCAGAATATTCCAATAATACTATCAATTTTATTAATTGTGAGGCGTTTAACCTCGGTAGCTGAAGGATGCGTTGAAAAATCCATCCACAATAAACGAAAAATTAGTAAGCAAATAATTAATGCAGTCAATGTTAATAATAAAACTTCTCCACCAAAAAAAAAAAAAAAAAAAAAAAAAAAAAAAAAAAAAAAAAGAAAAAAAAAAAAAAAAAAAAAAAAAAAAAAAAAAAAAAAAAAATAATAATAGAATTGAACAAGGATCAGAAGAAAACGACATTAATGTAACAGAGCAACCAATTTGTAAAATAAATAATATTAATTGTTCCCTACAATAAATCAATAAAAGTTTACAATGACAAACATTTAATTAGTTTCTATGTAATAATTGTAAAAAAATAATCTAATAAACAATTAGTTATATTGTAATTTCCAATTTGATTTGTTCTGCTTGGGGGTAGCAAATATTTGCTTTAAAATGTTTTAAGCAACAAACGAAAAACTAACATACATTATAAAAATAAAAAACATTTAAGTAATAAATGATATTTCACTTTTAATTCACTAGGTGTTTGATTATCATTTATGAAATATTTTAACATTATAAATGATAATCAAACACCTAGTGAATTAAAAGTGAAATATCATTTTTACGTTTATTATTTTTATAATATATATGAGGATTTCCATTAAAAAAAGCCATTTTCGTGTCCAAAATTTTTATTGAGAGACGCTTGAAATATCGCGTTTTTTCAAGGTTTACACCTACAAATAGCGGAAATAGTACATTACGCAACAAGGGAGGTAAAGTAAAGAAAGTCTCAGATCTCACGAAAATTGTCACCCGAGGCGAAGCCGAGGGTGGCAATCGTGAGATCTGAGGCTTCTTTACTACCTCTTGTGTTGCGTATACGATTTTTCATTCCTGCGTCGGCAGAAAGCGACATTTTCCTCCCGCTGCGCGGGAGGAAAATGTCGCTTTCTGCCCGCAGGGATGAAAAAACTTTTAACCAGCGATTTATGCTTTGTGACAAGGTTTTTTGGTACTTTTGTGAAGAAATGCCAAAAAATCAGTAAAAATCAAGGAAAAAAATCAAGCTTTTGCCGTTATTTTTTATTACGCCGTGTTTTTTATGTAAACTTTTAGGTGGAATAGGTAGGAGCTATTAGCTTTCAAATGTTTTAAGTAACACACGAAAAACTGGCATATTTTATTAAAATATAAAGAATGCACGTAAAAAATGATATTTCACTTTTAATTTACTAGGTGTTTGATTATCGTTTATGAAATATTCTTACATTATAAATGATAGTCTTCGTAATTTCTTTACTTCGAACCAGCTTTGAAAAACTTTTGAAAAATTTCGAAAAACTTTGTACCAGCGATTTATGCTTTGTGACAAGGTTTTTTTGAAGTAAAAAATATTTCAACGACAGAATTGGTGAATGACTGGATCATTTATAATGTTAAAATATTTCAGCTATTTTCTAAAAGAATTGAACCGTATATAGTAACAATTTTAAAAAATCTGTTTTATTTTTATTTTAGTAAATACCTAATGAATACAAGATGCGTTTTTAGAGGGAAAATACAAATAGAATTTTTTTGCATTTTTTTTGTTTTAAAAATCCATTTATGCTCTAAAGAATATATTGTGGACTTCCGGTTGAGAGCGCGGCAAGAGAGCACGTGGGCTCGGCTGCGCTCGGGAAAAATAGGTAGCGAGAAAAATTGTAGCTGTCGAAAAAGAAATAAAGTAGAGGAAAAGTAAGAGCAGGGAGTGGAGATTAGACAGATACATAAAGTTTTGCAAGGAAGTCAGAGGTAAGGGTAGAAAGGAAGAAGAGAAAGAGAGTATAGATTTTGAGGTTAGAAAGACCAAGCGGCAAGGCACGATATTAACAAAGGAGAAAGAGAAACAGCGAAAATGAGGAGACATTCGATGAAGAAGGTAATAAATACAAGGAGTGTGGCCAATAAAGGAGAAGGCATTGAAAAATTTGTAAAAACCAAAGACAAGGAAGACGTAGGTTGTGAAGGAGATAAGAAAGATTTGGCAAGAATATCGGAGGAATTGAATAGAACGATTGAAATAATGAGTAGATGTGTA
>JAPYYQ010002309.1:0-20393 GCA_030522585.1 Anagyrus pseudococci
TTTTTACTATATGCCGAGTGGATCTCCACTTTACTAAAAAAAATAGTAATTTTTGTTACATTTTTAACAATTTTTATTATAACACTTTTCTCAGTGTTGCAATGCCCACTTGACCATTTCAATTTTCTTTAATAATTTTATCTTTTTGTTTCATTTGAACAACATACTGAGTGCATTGTACTTACTTGGATGGCTAAAGCGAGTAAATACTGGGTTAAAAGACAAAAAAAGTGTTTCTATTGTATATGATAAGGATTAAAATTTTTTATAACCAACCATTTCATGTATACGTGTATTTTCTTTTTAATTTTAATAATCGTAAACTTTTTAAAGAGTGACATTAATAACTTTTGAGAATAACTCTTTATTTTTGTGTGCGTTTCAAAAAAGTCTATTAACCAACATTTATTTAACAAAGCTCTATATAAATGAATTTCTTTAATGAATTTTATAAATTCGATAGTGATCAAGATTTTGGTTTACTTTTGCAACAATTTTTTTAAGAGGATTTATTGCATACGATTCCTTTTCCAAGCGCAAGACTAATTAAACTCGAAACGTTTCGACAGAGAGCGTCACGCTATAGACGCTACAATATGGAAAGCTGCAAGCTTAGAAAAAGCGCAGGGCATTTTTTCACTGGCATAATAGTCGACTTTGGCGAGTTAAAAAGCAATTTTCAGCAGGGGGAGGGGCAAAGAAGGTAGAGGAAAGGGGCTAGCACAGGAAAAGCGGACGATGAAAATTCATGGCTGCGAATTTTTATTTACATGCGCGCGCGCGCGCCAGCAAGGAGACGAGGAAGGAAAAAGAAGGACGAACGAAGGAGAGAACGTGTTCTCGTTTTTACATGAAAATAGCCATTGTGCCGGAAATTATATACGAAGCGGCCACTCTCCATCCCCCCACCAGCGTCACATCGTTGCCCTGAAGAAATTTCCAAGTCACGGAATCTTAGCCAATTCATGCGGCCGCGCTTACATACGTAAATACATGTGCCCACACGAGGGTTAGGCGAGTGGCTCGATTTTAATGCGCCTCGACAGATTTGGCCGGCGTCCAGCCGTATCTAAGCCCGTACACCCCCCCCTCTTTCTCTGCCATTCACTCTCTCGCGGTTACAATTGGCCCTTGTATTTTCCGCGAGCAAAAAAGAAAATCAATCAATCGTTCGATGTAAAACGTGGGCGAGCATGTCGTGCGTGAGCATGGGGTAAGGCAAAATTATACGAAGTGACTGTTGCGATTATTTTCACTGGCCGCTCCGTACTCGCTGGCTCTTTGTTGCCTCTGCGATAATGCATTCGGCACCGGGCAAACATTTTCCAATAAATTACCCAATTATTTAAGGCCTCTCTTGTTTCGCTGTTTTCAACGCTACTCCATAATCAGCTTTTCAACCGGCTAATCTCTCTCTCTCTCTCTCTCTCTCTCTCTCTCTCTCTTCTTTTCTTGCTATTACGTAGAGTTACACATCGACGATACGCCTCGTCATTATTATTGTTACGCTGTACACGCGATTTCGTAAACGCTATTATTAACTAATTTATCACGATTGTTACATATATTATACCGATATAGATTAGCATGTTACGTCAATGCCGTGCTGTAACTATTCATAAATTTCGCTCCACCATTCCACACACACACACACACATTTATTATATAAACAATGTCTCGGTGCAATTGGCTCGCGTGTAAGTACACTCTGGGGTCCAATTATTTGGGAAAACAAATGTATAAACGAACGGGAAATCAAACAGCCTGTCTCTCAGCGAGACTCCCTTATATAATCACTGTTTTATTAGCCTCCCCCTCTTCTATTGACAATTACAACTTATGCAAACAAGTGGAAAGCCGGGCCAGACGAGAGAGTGAGAGAGTGTAATCAACACACACACGCACCCGGACCTATCCATCCGGCAGTCGTCCCAATCGTCGTCACTGAGCCTCACGGAAAACAGTGAAAAATTCGAGAAAACTGAGGACAAGAGAAAAAAAATGACGTTGAAAAGGAGAAAGGCGAGCTAGTCTCGATATCGCTCGAGCGCAGGCTCGAAACGCGGAGTGAGAGAGAGAGAGAGAGAGAGAGAGAGAGCCTCTCGTTGACCGTGGAAAGGATAAGGTTCCTATTTATAAACTATTAGCCGAGAGTGAAGTTTAATCAGCCTCTCTCTTTCTGTCTCCCTCTTCCATCCTCCCTCTCGAGCTTTTTACAGCTTTACCGGCCTCTCCCCCCGCCCGACCACTTCCCGTTCCTTCATCCCACCTATATTCATTGGCTCTTGCCGCACCGATGTGTGCGCAGTGCCGAGCGGCTCTAATTGATCAATATTTTAAATACCGGCGCTTCCTCTCCATCTTTCTCGGCATTTTTATAAGGCTTTAACTAGCATTTTACAGCGAGAAATGCGATTGTAAAATTGATTGCTCAACATGTATACGTGCATTTATGTATTTACTCCTACTCAATATAATTGATCTTTAAATCGAAAGAGGAGAAGGGGAATACGTTGAGAGATGGGGAGGCAATTAAGCTCGATTTTATATCTCTGTCGCAGTAAAACGGGCGAAAGGGAGTCTCTTCCTTGGCAGTGGATATAAGAGGAGAATAAAGTTTAAGCGTCGAACAAAACGTACATTTGTACTTGTCTTTATGTAAGAGCCTACTGTTAGTTTAATGCTCATCGATCGTCGTTAACGCGAACGACGATCGCTTAAGAGCAGCATGCCAAACTTGGCTTGGTTTTTCCTAGGTACCTCTTATCCGCCAGATATTTTTTTTTCGGGAAAAATATTCGGCAGCAAGAAGAGAGGCGAATTAGCGGTCCTTTTTCGAATCTCTTCCCCTCCCCTATAGCTGCTCACGCGTCATCGTTCGTTCTTATATATTTCGTTCAATTTCAATCCAGGGTCGACCTACATTCCCGGAATCAGCTTATACACGGCCTGAGTATATCCTCCTATCGCGATTAATCAAATTCGTTATTTACTTTTACTTTTCAAATTCGACTTGTCAATCATCGTCAGTAAACCAGACGTATAGCGTATTACATCCAAGCGATCCAATCTCTCAAGCCAACAGCTTCTCCTCTCTCGGAAATAAGAAAAAGAAGAAGCCAAGATAGCTAGCGTGAAAAGCCAAAGTGTATAGGGCTAGGGGGTGGGGTGAGTAGAGGAGGTGGAGAAGGAGAAGGATCGAGGATGTACGGGGAGCTATCTCCCAGCGGCCACGCACGCACTTTGGGCTGGCGCAGCGAAATGCAAATTCGCACCGATTTACATGTGAATGGCGCTCTGCCGATAAACGATAGGCTGTGAGAGAAGCAGAGAGAGAGATAGGGAGAGTCCGGCCGTAACTACTGGACGCTATATGCGCATAAACAGGGACTTCCCCCCTCCGGATAACGTAGACGTTGATCCGGATTTAAGGGATGCTGCTCACACCCGATATTCTCGGGAATCGATGTGTGTTCGGCGCTTTTGAGTAATGACTTGGATGTTAATGTTAGAGGCGGTGTTAAGCGCGATTTTGTAACCGCAAAATATTATTCCAATTCGACGAAAATGTCCGGTTAACGTCGTCTTTCGAGTGCTTCTTAATATCTCGTTATCATAATTTTGGGTAATCTCGACTTTAACAACGCAATGAACGTTTTTATCGAAAACTCTACTCGAGTATTATAGGCGTATCCCCGCTATTAACCCTATACGCCGATATAACATAAAAGCGCGCTATAGGTCGTTGCTGCCATACAAAAACGAGCTTACAGGCAAAATTGCTGCAAAATTGTCTCCTGAAGCGAGAAAGAGAGAGATAGACAAGGAGGGGGTAAGAGGAGCAAGAGAACTGGCCAATATTACAAACACTATAAAGCGAGCCGAAAGTTCCTGGCTAGCATCCAAGTTCCGGTTTTCCCTGATAAAATTCCTCCGGGGCTGGGCGCGAGCTCGCGCGCGCACACTTTTGTCCGGGCGGACACGAGCTAAAGCGATTACCGAGCAGATTAGCAACAGCAGCGGCATTAGCAGTGTCTGTGTGTTGGTGCCTCCCCGTGGGGGGCCATTCCGCTGCAGCTCCAAACACACGCGCGCACGCGCGTTGCAGGAAAAAGAGAGGTGGACGAAGGAGGGGGGAGGAAGAGGGTGGTAAGAAAGAGTCGAGAGAAGGACCACGTGCGCGCGTCAAAAGCTAACAACGTCTCGTATACGGTCGAAAGTTCGAAAGCGGGCCAAGAGGCGCTTCTCGACTTCCCCCCTTTCTCTTTGCCTTAACGAATATCCTGGAAATATTGCGAACGACACGCACACGCGTGTAAGAGGGACGGGGGAGGGAAAGAAGAGGATAAAGCTCGATCTCTTATATCCAAGCGCATTCTCCGCTCGTCTTCTCTCCCGGCAAACTTTCGTTGCTGCGAAGTAGGGAGAGTTGCCGCAGAGCCGCGAGAGTCTCACGGTGAAATTTTAAGCAGCCACCTCTGTGCCCCCCTCTCTCTCACTCTCGCTGCTCTCCCTCTCGTCCGGATGAGATTGGAATAAATTCGTAATTCGAATGACGTATTTTCATACCCACCTCGCAGAATAATCGTTTTTTTCCTCACTCTCTCGTTATCTCGTATTCTCTCTTAGTCGCAGCTCAAATGGCAGTTTGTTTTTTTATAAAAACTTTGCGAAGATTGCAATGGCTCTGCTACGCGCAAAGCTCTCGGCTAAAACGCGTTGCGCGAAAACGAGCTTGAAATGCTCGACTTTCGTCAGGGCTGTGTTGTTTTTTTTTTGTGCAAAGCCGCCTCGGCAATTTATTGTTTCATTTTTCGTGGCGCGCAAATGGTCAGCGCGAGAGCCTTTTCCCTCGGCCCGCGAATGAAAAATTCTGCATTCACAAAGGAATTTAATAATAAAAACGTCACGGCGACCACCACCGCAGAGATAGTATAAATTAAAAATAATATTCAGAAATAATTGCCGCGCTAAAAATATATTTATCAAATCGAGTAGTCGATACACCTTTGAAAGCTCCGCCTTTAAGCAAATCCCAGCGTTAAAACATCAAACTTCAGAAGCCGCCGAGCGCGGCAAATTCATGAAAACACGCACTCGAGCGTACTCTCGGCCAACAGCTCTCTCTCTCTCTCTCTCTTGCACTGAAGCTACTTCCATATTAACCATAGCTGAGGCTGGCAATGCATTTACCTGAATTATTTAACGTCCCCCACGCGCCGCAAGATTCTGACTCCCTCTTTCTCTGACGCAACTAACTTTATAGTTCGAGCTAGTACCCCTCGCTGCCCTCCCCCCAAGCGATACATCTCGAAAATGATAATGAGGCAGCAGCCTTTGGCTTGGCTACTTCAAAGAAAAAGCGTGCGCGCCAAGAGGAAGGATCGAAAGTATATAGGCTACGATACACAAGCGACTTCGTGATAAGCGTGTACAAACATTTGGACCGAAGAGGAGGCCGATGAGGGGGGGGGGAGGCAGTGAGAGGCGCAGAAGGAAATTTACGCGGCATCATCGTGTATTATTGATATTTCCGTTGCGCCGTCGCTCGGCGGCCCATGCATTTTAATGCCGATGACGCGCGGCCGACGCCGCGACGCAGCGCGCATGTGCCATCCAGGACCGCATATATCCAGGAGTTCCCTCCCCTTCCGCCCACCTCACCCCCCGCTTCTCAACGCTGCGGCAGGACGCGCCGGGAATTTCGCAGTGGAGAGTAGCTGGACTCGCGCGCCTATGCACCTGCGTATAACTTCTCACCCCCCCCCCTCTAACCCTCCCTCTCTCTATTTCCCAGATGACGTCCGAGGTATGATGCCTCCTTATTTCTCAAAGTTACTCGCTGCAGCACCAAGCGTTCGTTAACTGATACAAGTTGGGGGGGCATTGAAAGGCCCCGCTTTCCAGGAAAGTAGGGTGCGTAACCGCGCTATACGCGCACACGTCAAGCAATTGCCCCGAACGATTTTAAATTGAGAAACTACGTGGGGGCTGTTGATCGCGATAATTGGTCGAGGGGTCGCCCCCCCCCTCACCCCCTGGAAACGGCTACGTTAGGCAGGCCCGCTAATTAGCGCGATAATGCTGACGTCAATAATGATTAAACCGCGTAACCCAATCACGAGTCGACCGAACGAGCTCCTGACGATCTCCCCTCACTCACTCTCACACATACGCGCATATACACACACACACACACTCTCTCTCTCTCTCACCCTCTTTACTCAAGCCAACACTTCGTCATATAATTGTTCGGAATACAGGGTCCCGAGTGGAAAACGTCCGCGTCACTGGGAGTCATGTGGGATGACGAACGATGAGTTGCGATGTATACGTGACAAGTGCTAACTGGTAAATTGATTGCTCGCTTCGGCTAATAGTTTAACTAAAAAGCTAAATTAGAAGTGGCCGGCTGTATCGGAAAACAGCTTAGCTGCTGGAATAACAGCTTCGCGAACCGCCGACTAGGAGTCAACGTCAGTCGACCATGACAATTTAGAATTGACCATGAAAATCTCGCCGAGTTCATTGGTAATTTTTCTTTTTAATCCGAAAGTATAGATCGACGCAAAAAAATGGACGCGCGTTCGACCGTAAGGGACAGCGTCGTCCGTGTAGCGAGAGAGTATAGGGTAGCTGACCGAAAAGGGCACGGGACGGAAAATAGAAAGGTGTGACGGTTCGATATCGCTATACACCGCGTAGTGCTGACGACGCACGGTGTATAGGGCGAGGACAAAGAATAAAAAAAAAGAAGTAGAAGAGGTCCGGGTATGGTCAGACGGGGGAAAATGTCGCGACGCTCGGATCTGAATAGCTTTTTATATCTTTTTCGACCCGTATACGAGACCGATTCCGGCGTTTTTTCCCCGGCAGCCTGATATGCCTGGCTATTTTATGCAGCCGGACTTTTTATGGCTCTCGCATCGAGTGCCAATTCCGGTTCGTGCTAATTATATGCCCCGTGCATCCAGCCAAACTTTTATGTATTTCGCCTACAATAACGACGTTGACTTTGTCGCGTTTCATTAAAATGTTCTTGTTCTTTAGATTTAATGAAACTTTTTTAAAACATTTTATGATAACCGCAAGATTCTTTTGTCCATTCATAACTGCGCGCGACGCAGTAAGTGCGACTAATATTGAAATCGTCAAAGCAGCGTTTAAGCTGTATCCGACGATTGTAAAATAATCCACGCGGTGAAGAATGAACGCAAAAATTGCCATAACCGTGCAATTCGAGTGTCGTCTTTTAAAGCTTGCCAAGGAAAATCGCGCGCGTCGCAGAGTCGCCGGAGCGACACACGCAATGGCAGCGCCAGCATCACCACCGTCGCACTGTAAAACACGAGGCCACGAGTGGCAGAGCGCGAGATATAGAGGAGAAAGAGAGGGCGGCCGAAGGGGAAGATGCGCGACGGAGCAGGACGAGTCGAGAGCACGAGGGAGCAAAAGCTAGAGGGGCCGAGCGGCGAGAGGGGCGGTCGGTGCGGATCGCGAGAGGGAGAGGGAGGGGGGAAGGAGGCCAGTGTAGTTGGATTCTATTTATAGAACCGAGAGCCTATATATAGCGGCGACGCGGGCTATGCATAGCTCCGCGCGCTGCCCCTTGCCGACCCCCGGGGTTCAGCTCTCTCTCCTCTCTCCACTTCCTCTCTTCCTTTCGCGAGCGAGAGAGAGAGAGAGCAGTCGGAACGTGCGCTGGCCGCGAGAGCTTCCAAAGCTCGCGGGTGGGGGTAGCAGACGTGCGCGCAGCGGCGGCACCGGCAGCAGCAGCAGCTCGCTCGTTCGCGTTTCCCCTGCAGGTTCAATGAAACCAGGCCAGAGAGAGAGAGCCGCACCGCGTATACTAGTGCAGCCTCCCACCCCTGCACCCGCGTCATTCTCCCCTCCCCTTCTCTCCGGGCTTCTCCTCCTCGCTGCTGTCGCTGCTTCCACGCGCGCCACAGCGTCTCCTTCCGCTACTCGCTCTTTCCGATCTGCGCAGCTTCCCTCCTCCTCCTCCACCTCTTCGCCTTCATCCGGTGGTTCGTTCCTCTTTCACGGCGCCGACTCTCTCTCTCTCTCTTTTTCTTTGCAATACGAGACAAGTTTCTTCTCTTTGGCCCTACACGTAGACCAAAACTGGCAGTACGTTCTCTTTTCGCTTGCGCAAGCTCTCGATATATATCGGCTCTAGAATGATGGGTCCCTTCGCTCCTCCTCCCTCCCTCCTCTCCCCGCTCCTGTGAAACCCTTCATTGCGTCACTCTCGACGACTCCTGCGTGAGCGTCCTCGTATTCTTTTTCGACTGTCTATGTAGGTCGAATCTCAAGGGGGTGAAGAGGCACGAAGGTCGTTTTCGCGGATTTTTGGATGGCTAATAGTTTCTTTTTAACCAAGTGCAAAATTTGAATTGAAAATAAAGAGAGAGAAAGATAGAAGAAAAAAGAGAAGAAGCGGAAAATTGGTTAATAGTGTCGCGTAATTAAAATGCAGTAATTTCGGTGACCTGATTAAGAGAAGCTGCTAATGAGAGGAGCGAGGAAATATATGTGAAATTTCTTAATTAAAAATACACAGAGTTTCGATAACTTATAGATCGAGGGGTTTAAAGGCAAATGTGAAAGGTGTACGGTGTTAGACTCATTTATCATTCTGCGAGACTTATTATCGATTGCGCTAATGCAACCCTTAAACGGAACGTAGGTAATTAATTTTGTCGAATTTTTTGTTCATATACTTCGATATTTCTTCCAAATTAATCCTCCGAAAGTATATATTTCACACTTTTGTAAACGCTGCCTTAATAAAAACGCAATGCTGCACTACATAATTGGTACAATTAGATATAAAGTTATTCCCGATTACAACTCATTAAACTTTTACGAATATCGCACCGGCGTGTGTGTGTGTGTGTGTGTGCGTGTGTGAGCGCGCGCGCCGGTAGCCGGTTGAAACTTATTAGAGCAGAGTACACACTGTGTACTAATGAAATTTACAACGCCCGCAGTAATGCGTGCACGCAGGATTCATCTTAAATTATATTACCAAGTACGTCGTAACGTTAGGGCTCCGGCCTCCTAAAATTTTCGCATTATAACGGTAATTAACTTGCATAAAATTAACTCCCCTACCCCGGGACACTTTACGATTTTTACCAACACCAAGCCTCCGCGCTAATACTTTTCAATTAACCCCCCCTCTCTAACTTTACTTTTCATTATCAGAGCCCAATCTGAAACCTCATCGAATTTCCATCGCGCTTATACATCCTGCAATGGTATAAAGACACACACACGCGTCAAAACTTTGTACGACCAGCTCTTTACGTGTCTAAATTTAAAACGACAACGTAAGGGGTGGGGAGAGCAGTAAGGGCTGCGCGCCGTATGTGCATGCATAATCGGCAAAGCTTGCAGGCATCGAGCGTTTACACTTCGAGAAAGAAAAAAAAGAAAGGAGAGCTGCGACCGTGTCAAAAGCTCCGCGCGACCCTAGTAGCTTTCGTGTAACTTTTTTTTTGCTCCCGCGATACTGCCGTCCTTCGTCGTCGTTTCTCCTTTTGCTTTCAAGGGTAGGCTAATTAAGGGAGTGACTCCTTCCTCCCTTCTCCCTCCTCTTAGCCATCTGGAGTGAGTGAGCGAGTGAGAGCTGGCCTTTGAGACTGGTCTTGCTGTTTGTTTGTCCGCGTAAGCTCGCAAGCTCTTCTCCTCGCCTTTGCTCCACTCCTTGACTACCTCTTTCTCTCCCTCTCTCTCTTCGACCCTTGGGTTTTTCTTTTTTACCACCCAGGCAGACGAATCCCACACGCGGTGATACATTAATTGAGTCACGCTCCCTTGCCGACACGCGAGCGTCGAAATTGCTGGAGGATCTACTTTTATTCCTGTTCCTTTATTTTTTTCAATTTGTTGCTTTTTCTCATTTGAGAGAACAAATCTTGTATCGTGTCTGAAGAATTTTATTGCCGCACCGTAGAAGGCGAATTTCGTTTTTTCTTTTTTCTTTTTTTTTTTGTTCACGTACACTTTTTGCACATAGTAGTTTATGCGTCTTTGAGAATCGAGGAATCTTTTTACAAAAGCTCTTGTAAAAATAACGGAAAAATGGAAAAAACGTCTAGCTGGAAACTCTCTGAATCTTTCAGCGGGGAAATCTAATGCTTTAAGAAGATAGAATAGCATGGCTTTCAGGTTGTATGTAATACACCTGACTTGTAAACAGTGCTAGCTTATTAAATAAAAAGGAAAAGAGAATTGAAAAGGGCGTCGGCACGTTTGAAAAATGAACGAGAATTAAAGATTTGAAAGGGGCGCGCGCGTTCTCGAGATAACCGGCGACAGCGAGGCGATAACTAAACGGAAATAACGAGTTCTCATGCGAAATTCAATTTCCAGATATGAACGACGCTTTTTCTTTGTTCACCCCCCAAGTCTCGCACATTTCGCCGTGATATAATACCGTGCTTTCTAAGCTTCTCTTCGCGCAAAGCTCAACCTCTCTCTCTCTCTCTCTCTCGTTTAGAAATTAAGCAAACCAAGCGCGACTTGGTCGGATAGTTCCATCCACCTCGATTATCGCGCGATCAATTATAACTTTCAAATACACAAACTCCAGCGCTGCGCTTCGGAGGCAACGAGAGAGTGAGAGATCGCGCGAATACCCGTGTACAAGCACAACCGCTAAAGTTTATCAACACAGGAGGGAGGGGGGGAAGACGTACATCTCAACGAGATTGAGCTTGAGCGGAAAAATCAGCGGGCGAGGAGGATGAAGAGGCGGAGAGGGGGGGAGGGGGGCAATTTCACGAGCTGCCGGGGCGAGAAAAAATCCCATTTGCGCGAACGGCATCGTATCATCCTAATGAAATACAAAAACGAAAACGCGCGGCTGTAGCCGAGAGAGCTTCCCCCCTCCCCCGTGTGCCCGAGGGGACCAACGTTCATTTCGCAAGCTCGGCAAGCGTGTCGCTGAAATTTAGCCGATGTCAATTTTCCAGGGATATTTCCTAGGTGGCAAACGGCCTATCTACCTCGCTCCTTCCCCTCTCTCCCCCCCTCTCTTTACTCGCTCGGTCAAAATCGAATTTACGCTGACGCATATCCGATGTCCGGCGTACACAGAGACCCGAGGCCCCCAGGCTGATATGAGAGGGGAGGAGAAGGAGGAGAGGAAGTTACAGTGCGTAGCTCGCGTAATTAGCGCTGACGGCCGTTAGCGTGCGCATAATCGCCGCGACGGAGCACATGTACTCGTCTGTAGGATGGCAAACGATGTGCGAGAGTCACCAGTAGCAGCGCCCTCCCCCCGATCTCTAGCGATTTTCCCGTCTGCTCTACGATGTTTGCGAGAGGCTAATACATCGTAGCGACCTATCGATTGGGCTTTTTCATGATCTTGTTCCGATCTTTTGAAACCCAATTACATAAGTTCAACAAATTTTTTAATGGTTTTAATGGTTAATATTCACAATAAATTTTTCAGTAGTAGAAATCAATTATAGTCAGACAGTTCATTTAAAATTATAGTCAGACAAATGTATTCAAAACTTTGTACCTGCAACGATAAACTGTTAAACGGTAGATTAAAAAATAACAATTCAAAAGTATTCTGTACGCGCGCTCTTCAATGCCCGCTTCGAAAATACGCCCGTTAATTTTCAAGCCAAGCTCATGGGCTGGCTGAAGCGTTTTGATTTTCCAACGCCTATTTGTTGTCCGTCTTCTGGTCAGTGATTACGAATGGCTGTCGAGACAGTGGCTTTAGTTATACGCCGCGCAGCTGTGACAGAAGGGCAGCTTACCAACGGCTTGTTCAACGACCAAGCCATGGGTGAAAACAGTTGGAAAAGTGACTACTTCGCGGTTTGATGGAGAAACAAAGAGTGTCGGTTTTCATTGAGACGCTACGATAAGGAACGAAGTAGGACGAGATACTTTTTTTTTTGTCGAGAAATTGCCCGGCAAAAACGAAGCATCTGGTTTAGCAGCGCGATACCGAAGTTCCGTAACGTTTCGCCTGACAAACTTCGTTTCCTCTTTCTTCCAGTTTTAGTGCGAACGAGGATTTCCCGGTACGTAAAACGAGCCGGGAGTTTAATGACCAAGTACTTGGCTGTGCAAAAATAATAATTATTATAGAGAAAATGGGTGGAAAGGGGGATGGTCGAGAAAGCAAGAGGAAAAATGACCTGGATGAGTTAGTGGTTCAAGGGAATTTAAATTTAATATCGACATCGGCGCGGCAACGACAGCTCCTTAACGCCCAGTGATATCCTCTCTTGTTGTATCTGGTGTCGAATAGCATCAGGCAAACTGCACGCTCTAAAAATCTCGTGTACTTTAGTGTCCTTTTTTTTCTTTTAGTCTTATATTCTTGTGTGCCTCTGTAATATCTCAGTCCCTGCGGACCAATGGACGTGGAATCGAGATGGAAAACGATGAGGCTCACTCTTTTTTTTCTTTCGCTCGTTTGAAAATTTTTTCTCATTTATTTTGTTTGAAATTTATGGGTGATTTTTCTAAGATGCCTTGTCGGCGTCTCATTCCCTTACTTCTTCAGATTTGCATATATCAAATTTGAATATTGAATCGGAAGATGTGGTTGTTAACTTGTATAAGCTTGGCGAAGGCAGAACGTTTATTCAAGATTTTTGAAATTCCCTTCCTTTTTTTATGTTAATAAATTTTCAGTTTTCATCTTTTTCGAATAAATTTAAACTATCTTCTTTTTTCTACAAATAATATAATTAAACGGTATGGAAATTAAGTAACTATTTTGTGAAATATTAAATTCATTGAGATAAAATTGGTGTGATCAATAATTTTATCATTAGTAGAGACATGTCTGCGTAAGAGATTTAAAAAAAAGCGAGAATTATAGAATTTTAGGTTAATCGGATTTCAGGCTTTAAGCCAAAAATTGTAAAAATAGCGCTGAACTTCATTTTTATAAGCTACACCTAAATATTTTACAGAAAAGCCGATTTTATAATTCGATACTTCTTTTTATGAAAAAAAACTATTGCAAAACCAAAAATAAATCAATGAATTTCGTTACTTTGATATTTATAACATATTTAATTCTTCAATAGCGTCTTTCATTTAAAATAGCTGAGAAAAAACTCACAAACGAACTTCCATCGGACTATTCTTAAAACCGTCACCCGCCAACCACATTTATTAATCTGCATCAATTTTAAAATCTAATTAAAGAGGAAAATAAATTTTTCTCCTAGCCCGTAAAAAGGTTTTACAACCAACTATCTTTTTATTACACCTTATTAAGATCTACAAAGCTTGCTAATTTTTTCCCTCGGCGGAAAAGAACGAGCCAGCGACTGCGAATCTACTGAAATGCTAAGTATGATAACGAGTTTGAATCGCAGCCAAAGCGCGGGTGCTGCTCCTATTGCCAAGTCCACTTGCCTGACTTACAATAATTGTCGTGGCACACAGCTCGCTCAAGACTATTTCTAATCACCCTGAAAATTCATTTCCAGTAAAGCTCGTGTGTGTGTGGGGGCACGAATTCGCGAGCTTTATTAATAGCACACAGGCGCGCAGGCTAATACCGTTCCGGCTAGTTGTGCAATTGCATAAGCAAACTTTGCTGATATACTTTTGGCATGTCGAGCTCTAATAAGCATTATGTTATCTCAACTTTTCAAATTAATTACCGAGTTATTATTGCAATGATACTTGGCGTGTCAGTTATACCCTTAATAAAATTTGAAATTATTTCATCTGCTTTATTTATCTAGATTATTCGGCTGTATTATTAATTTAACTTTTTTTTTCTGTTGCAGGTGAGTTACACTATACTACGTACACAGAAAATACCTTGAACAACAAGCCGGCAAAATTTTCTTCGCCCATCTCCGAAAAGCAAGCGCAGCCCAAACAATAGCCAGGTGGAAGGTATACACGTGTGTCTACATGCTTCATTGTTTTATTGAAATATCGAAACATCCTCTATGCATATTCATTAACTCTCTTTCTCGTCTCGCGAAGTACAGACCGAGGCCTCGCGCTTATATATCGTATCTATAAGGGCTGCGGATCGTCACACGAGCGGCCTGTATATAGACTCTTAACCGTGCGCATCCATATTCATGAGAAAGCGAAGGCTGCGAAACGCGGAAGAGAGAGAGAGAGAGCGAGTGGCAATTTTGAAGTTTTGCGCAGTTGCCTATACACGTACACCGGAATCTTTCATTCGGATTTTCCAACCCTCACCCTCCCTTTCCTATTTCTACCCCAACGATAACTTTACTCGTTTCAAAGACTCGTCGTTCGCGGAAAGCTTAACCGAATCGTCGAATAAAGAAATCCTCAACTGCTCTCTTATCTTCAGACTCTCAACTGCTTTATACATATCTCTCGGCATTTCAGCGCCTAATCCTCGGACGCGCCTAAGCGACAGAGAGCGTTGGTAGGGTTTCTAGAACTGATCGACTTGCATCTGGGTTATCAGCCTGCCCCGGCCTCCCGTCGTAAACACGTGTATACGTCAGCCAAGCGTACAGGAGACGCAATTGCCAAGCTAGGAAATTGCCCGGGCCCGTTGCGGCCGCCTTATCGCCGAGTCACCTGCTCGAGACTGACCCTTTAGTTTCTCTTATCTCGCGCGCGTCTTCTTAGCCGAGAGGAAGAGAGCGAGAGAGGTGATGGGTGGAGGAGTTGGGCGACAGAACGGAAGCAACTGGGATTGCACGGAAGCTGTCCCCCCCGCCCTCCACGTGGCCTGCTGATTGCCTCTGACGTCTGTTTGCCTTTGGCAACGGGCAAACGGATTACGCTTTGAGCAACGGCGTCGAATAACGACTCTCTATCGGTTTCATGGTTTCTCCGATTTTTTCCCCATCTTCCTCCGAGCGCGCTTTTGGATTGTGTAGTTGCTCGCGCGTGTGTAGACGTGTATGATTCTGCCGGGGCACGTATCGGTTGTTCGTTCATTATAACCGGGTCACGTTACGAGCGCCTCCGGCCCCTGTACCGTGTAGTTGACACGATGTCAGGAGAATGGGAGTGAAACGTCGCCAGGGATCTCTTGGCTAATGGCTCTCTCTCTCTCTCGGGCGCGCCTGACCAAACTCGCACCTCCTCTACTTGACACTCGGCGCACGCAGTGGCGCGCGCAGTCTCGCACGCTCACGGCGTAAATACAATTACCCGCGATGGACACTGCTTGGCTGCGCAGGAGCCTCCACACAGCAGTTGATCTTGTTGCTCGAACGAAGGAACGTTGGGATGTGCAGACCGAAAAGGTGAATGCTCCTTGTTTTTGCTCTTTATCTCGCTCCCCGCGCATCGTCTGCCCTCGCGTGCTTAGCAGAAGTCATTGGCCGCTGATTGCCGGGATTTATCTTTTATTACCTTGTCGCTTTTTCTCCTTTGCCGTCTGAGCTCCACTGCGACTCGCCCGGGACGCTATTGACGCTTTTCAACTTGCGCGTGATATTTCAAAGTTTCCAAGTAAATACACACTCATTCGAGAAGTTGTTTAAACTCGGATTTTTAGTTGGGAGAAAAATAAAAATAAGCGAACTCGCATTAAAATGACGCCGCTCTCGAAAGTTAATGTTCAATGAGAAAATACTACTCGAAACTGTTTTCAACAGCTATTACGAGTTATTTCGCGAGCGAGAGCCGCACGAGCAAGCGGAACTTGTCACAATGACCAATGTAAATATCAGTTTCACAAATAACATCGATATAACAACAAAGCAAACAGAACATTTAATCTTTTCGAATTAGTTTCGTTTCATAATCCACTGGTTAGAGGAGGGGTAAAAGTCCCAAGGTTTCTCAGATCTACGTAACGAGTATAAACAAGTTCACGAAAAGGCAGATATACTTTGCCAAAAAGGATGAATTAAGCGAAAAGCAAGGAAGCATTTAAAACGAGAGGGAAAAGGCTCATTACACTCGTTTACAGTTCAATGAGTACTCAACACAGTAATGACGCGTCGAGCGACGTTTATAACGGTCTAGGGTGGTTGGCCTTGCAGTAGCCGTCATTGATCGTATACGGATGCAACCAAGTGTACACGAACGATCGCAACTAATTAACGTTGGGGTGAAACGAATCGTACTCTATTTTGCGCTTTTTAATTTTTTTTTCTTCAGTTTTTAAAATTAATATCTGATTTCGTAAGTTATCGGACAACTACAGTTGAGTGTTCAAATATTTACAAAACTGATTTTTTTAAGTATAGTCATTTTTTTTAAGTATAGTTTTTTAAGTATAGTTAAGTTGATTAGTCATCGATGATTTGGGCGTTTCATGCAAAACTCAAAGAGGGTCACGTTGGGTAGAGCTTTTGCGTAGGTCTAGCCTTTTTCGTACGGAAAAAGAGCTAAGTGAGCAATTGTTGATGATTCTGTGAGTGGGCTTCTTCAGCGCTGCAGTGTCATCGTTGGCAAAAGCAAGAGGATAGAAAGAGAGAGAGAGAGAGAGAGAGAGAGAGAGAGAGAGAGAGAAAGGAAGGGCGAAAAATCGCCAAAGTGCTGTTGTATAGGGTTGGGCTCGTTTGCCTTCTCACGCTTGATTTACGCGCGCAGATACGTCGAGCGTGTCGAGTCATATATACGTCGGCCGAGATGTGTATCGTTAATTAATGTTTAAAGGCATTAGCGCGAAAGAGTCGACGAATTTTCCGAGGCACGTTCAACCTCGTTGTCCTTGCGCTGCTTTCGTTGTTTCGTCTAATGGCCATTTTTTTACAGATTAAGAGCTCTCACTCTTTCTCTCTCTCTCTCTCTCTCTCTCTCTCTCTCTCTCTCTCTCTCTCTCGAGCTTCGCCATGAGAATAGTATTAAAATCGTATTTGATTCTCCGCCGGGGGCAAGAGTTTTAAATTTCATTTTCATCGACTCTAACGTCTTTTTCATAGATACGAAAAGAAGAAAAAAAAACAAACAACGTGACGTGAATAAATTTTTCATAGCCGATCGCGTTAACTTATACACGCGCGCTCGCGTACTTATATAACGTGCTATTTAATTTTGCCTTAGGGCCCAGGCCGTTTGAATCGGATCGCATCCGCGGCAACTTATTGCTTTACGTTATTATCGTCCTGGTATAGGCGAGGAGGGAATAGAGAGAACGAAATGCGGCGTATTAATTTCGATCGGATTTTCCGCAGCACTGCAAAAATAGACTCCTAATAAGAATTAAGAGTCATTAATAAATTCCGAGGCTTAAACGAGAGAAAGAAGACGAATAAAAGGGGGAGGAGAAGGAAAAAAGAATCGAATCTCGTCCCAGCGCGACTTGTTCCAGATTCTTATTAGTCTCGAAGGAGTACAGTAACAAAACGCGCGATACCTAATGTCTATAAAAAGGATATAGAATTATTTTTTTCCCTCGATTCTCACGATGAGAGAGTAGAGAGGGGTTGAGTAAGAGAAGGTTCTTTATTTTTACTGCATTGCCATCAAGGGACAAAGCTCTCTCTTTTTTTTCCAGCAAATAGCTCGATTACAGCGGCCGTTCGGATAAGCTGTTTTATTGGTCGCAGCAGAAGAAATCGACGTCAACTCGATCAGAAATCAATTAAACAGTCGATGAGTAGTCAGTCGAATTTCTTCATTCGTTTGAATTAATTAAAAACAAACGGAGGCAGAGGAGTACAGAAGGATCTCGATAAAAAGAACAAAGAAAAAACAAAATAATTAAATAAAGTATATAGGTATTAATACAAAATTTAATTGAAACGAAGCTGAATTCAGCCGCGACATTAATTTGAAATAGTATATGCCGGCGGGTGGTGAGAGAGAGAGGAAAAAGGGGCGGGGGAGGGGGGAGTGGACGAGGTTAGTGACTCAGAGAGTGAACGCGCGCTTCTCGAGGCGTAGTACAATAAATTATGTGACACCAGAGCCTCTGTAGGATGTTTATCATTGTGCGCCGCTGCCTTTGGGTTAATCTTTCGAAATCATTAAACGCACACTGGTGCCTTGTTATCATGTAACCAATTAATTGTCGAGAGAACGAGAGGACGAGAAAGAGAGAGAGAGAGTGAGAGATGCGGTATGAAGTAGGGGAGAGGGGGTATGTAATTTTGCACTTGTCTGTTATTACAGGCAGAGTGAACAACGATAACAATGACTATTAGCCGCAATAACACGAGGAGTAACAAACAAATTTAACGAATCCCGCGGCTTTCAACGAGAGTTGTCCAGTCTGTCGAGAATAATCAGGCTCGCGTTTTCAATAGTTCCACGCGCATTTGGTAATTATCTTAGTTTAAGTGACTTAGTTTAAGAATTATTTTTCTGTCTATCTCGGAATGTTTTTTTTCTTCTCGGTGCGTGTGTGTAGACAAGTAAACGAAATGCGGGAGATCAGCGATAAAAACGCTTTTCTCCGTCTTCTCTGCCTCTCTCCGGCAACACAAGAAAGAGTAGGGTGGCTCGGCGCCAAGTCGTCTTTGGTAATAATGCATCGGCCTAGTAGCTTGGCGCACTCTTGACTCCCTCTCTCTTTTCCTCTCTATCAGATACACGCACGCACGTCCTAAATATATAATCGCCTAGAGGGAAGAAGACGCACCGAGGCTGTATACGGTTCGATAGAGGAGTCAAGCAAGTTTGCGGGGGGAAAAAAACAAGCAACCCTGTATCCCCTTAGATACGACTTCTTATTCTTCTTCTTATTCAGTGTGTCGAATTTTAGTAGTAGGACTACAAAACGTTTTATCTTTCCAAGTAACATGCGCCTTTTTTAAGAAAAAACTATATTATTCCGCCTCTAAATTTGAACAATTTATTTAAATTATTAAGCAAGCTGTCCGTACAACGATTCCTCGCGTCGATAAAACGCGTCTGAAGCAGATGCTCGGAGACAGTTTACGAAATGGGTACCGCTGGTTTAGCGACAAGACGCGACAAGGGGGAGGGGGAGGGGGTAGAAGTATAGGCGTACGGGAGATTCGGCGCCGCCGAAAATGCGGGCCGCACGTATACTCCGTTTATTTTGTGTGCGAAGAAAACGAGCAAGAGAGAGAGGGAGAGAGATAGGTGCGGGTAGTGCGCCGAGATGGTGCGATAACGCAGCCGCATTGCGGTACGCGCTCTCATTCGCTCTCGCTCTCTCCCTTGCGCGCGCGCGCGTGTGTGTGCGGGTGAGAATACGAGCAGAGCGTACAGCTCCAGCGCGTAGAACGGGATTAAAGAGGCCGACAGTGCCTACCCCTCCCCCCTTATCCTTTTGCGCCAGCTAGTGAGCGAGGGACTCGCGGAAGATTGATCGGTTGCTTTTTCGTCACACCTTCGGCTGTAGGCTTTGCTTATTTTCGCGAGAGAAAGAGAGCGATAGATGGAGATGGATGGGAAAAAGAGGCTGGGTAATAAAAATGAACGAGGAAGGGGAAGTGTGGAGAGAGAGAGAGAGAGAGAGAGAGAGCTGAGAGAGAGAGAGAGAGAGAGAGAGCGGAGAGAGAGAGAGAGAGAGAGAGAGCGGAGAGAGAGAGAGAGAGAGAGAGCCGAGAGATCAAGTGTGAAAGGATTATAGAATATACGTGGAAGTAGAAGTATAAGCTCGTCGAGTAGAGCGCAACGTTATTATCGGGGGGAAAAAATATTTAAATTAATTGATGCGCGAATAAAATGATAGATCGGGCTAATGCGTTATTACGAAACGCCGTCGCGTGTGCGTTAAAATGTCACGAGCCCAGGCTCAGTCCCATACCGAGCTGGCTTTAACTACTTCATTCAGGGGACACATCCGCTAAAAAAGCCAAACTCTACAGATCGAGCGATACAACGTAAAAAGCGGCTCGTTCGCCCGCAACAAGGAAAATATGCTCGACAAGAAGCGTTGATCGCTGTCAAGTAATCATCCACTCGGCGAGAGCGCGTAAGTGGCCTGAAACGGAGAGCGAGAGAGAGGGCGATGTATCAGGGCAGTTAAAAAGCAGGCGTCACCGTCGAGGCGGCAATCGATCGATCGTTCGATGCAGAGCCGAGCTTCTCTCTCTCATCGGCAAGCGGTCCTAGTCCGATCGGAGATAGGCACGAACGGCCTCTCTCGAACGCGCTCCTACAGGTTGGCCGGGCCTTATCGCGGCTATCAAGCGCCAACACCCCCCCTGCCCACCTGTCGAGCTCAAAGCCCCCTTGCACAGTCACTGTAGCGGGCGAGTCTCTGCGCTTTTGCAAAACCGCTTTCTCTCTCTCTTTTGTCAGATCGCCCCAACATACACGCGTACGTTCGCCTATTTTTCAATCAATCTACGAATAAAGATTGCGGCAATCAAAGCCAGCCGCAACACCAAAATGACTCTCGTGGTAGTTTTCGCGTATAACATGTATGTATGTATGTATGTACTTGGTTTTTATTAGACGGCTACCACCTTTCGGTATACGAGCCGTCAGCCAACAACCGAACGTATCGTATCAGGCCG